>JAPMOQ010001131.1:295767-350929 GCA_026543055.1 Argiope trifasciata | reverse complement strand
AAAACTACCATGAATAGAAAAAGGAATGTTGAGACCATGTTATTAATGTCTCATGTGCAGGGTTCTTACAATGACGTATGACTCTTCATGATAAACATTGGGACTATTAATCAATCATGGAATCATTTTATGAAAGATAAAAAGAATGTCTTGTGTGTGATTGAAAGAATGCGTCTGTCTGTAGAGCCCTTTCAACTTTACAACATCAAATTGTAAAACTTTTTGAATGAAAAGGAAATTGAGACACTTATTTTGTATAATTTTTAATATTTTGTAATCAAGTTCAAAGCTAACGAATTTAAATAAAATAATTTAACAGATAATTATTTTGTAAAACCAGCCCCAAAACTTGGGTTTCCCCAAAACTTTTTTATATACTCTCTAATGAACTTGTTATTCCAGAGAACGTCTTGCATGATTATTAGCTTAAAATATGGATGAAATATTAACTTCTGACGTGAATTTGGAATTTTTACCGAGTTCATCGTGTGAACTTTGTCGATTAATCTTTGGCATGCAGTTAATAGTACTCGAAAATTTAATTTGAGTTTTAGACTCTTTTTTTTTTCAACCGATTGAAACCAAAATTTAGCTGAGTTATAATTGTATTCACAAAGTCAAAAATCTTTATGCATTCCAATTTTAATTATCACGTTCACATACTTGCGAAAGAATAGACTGACAGGAAGGAAGGAACCGCCTTTCAAGAATGCATATCAATTTCTAAACAGTTATTTTCCATTTATGACATGTCTTAAAGATCATCAACTTTCTTATGAAATAAAAATGGGCAAAATTGTTACTATGATAGGGAATGGATAACTCTCCCATTATTATTTTTTTCAGAAAGAAAATATGCAGTGAAGTGGCGAGATTTTTCCCCAAAAAATGAAAGGAGAGGGACAGAAAACTATTGATGGCGTATCTAAAGGTAAAAAAGAAAAGAAAAAGCAATGAAAAATATAAAGTTGTCGAAATGGAACCAGTGTTTATGATTGGGGAACAGATTCTTCAATTTTCTTGATTTTAAATATATACATATACTTTGAAAAGGAAATTGCAATCGAATTTTTTCCATGACTGAATAAAAGGGAAATTAATTGTTTATCAAAATTATCATTTTAAAAACTTTTAAATTCTTTATTTTCTGCACATAATGTTCATGAATTGTCTACAACACTGCCATAGCATTAGTTTCTCTTATAATCATTCATACCCATTAATATCAAATAATCATATATCTCATAAATACAGAGACGGTAAAAGTCAAAACGAAATGTAAGATTGAACCGATCACTTTTGCATCTGCGCAATGGAATATTAACCTATAATAAAAAATAATGAATATGCTTTTTTTATTATTATTATTATTAAATGGCTCAAAGATGATTGGATTAATTGAAGGAAAGCTTTAAAGTATTTTCGAAGCAAACAGAGTGCATTTGTGAAGAAAAAATAGTAAATCATCAGAATAATCATTTTTAAAACATTATCATGATGAAAACGATAATTCATTAGTGTTTTATTTGCCTGTGCATACAATAATTTCTTACTATTATTGTTTATTCTTAATTGAGACTAATTATAAAGATAAATGTTATCATTATTCTGTTGATTTACTAAAATGAACAATAATGGTAAGAAATTATTGTGTGCATAGGCAAATAAAACATTACTGAATTATCGTTTTCATCATGATAATGTTTTTAGATAGGTAATATTTCCGTGAACTACATGATGTAAGTACGATTAAGCAAAGAATACAACGCGTTGAATAAATTTGATCTTTTATTTTCACATAACATTTTATTTGTGAAAATATAATTTTTTATGAAAACATTTGAGCTAGATAAACGAGAAATTCGGTTTTCAGAAAGTGAAAGTTAACAAGCCTCAGCTAGTTTGAAATCAGATATGTTCTCATTTTGAAATTTATAATTCAGTCTTTTTCATTTTAATTGGCAATAAAAACTTCCTTAAGTTTTAATTTTTTTTTTCAAATCATATCAAGTTTGAAATATCGTGTTACACTGTTTTTAACGAAAAATTAGATTTTCCGATAACTTTTTGTAATGTTACCCATCATTATATTCACAATAAAGAAAAGTTGAAATTTTGCTTGAAATTCAAACAATAATTATTGAAAAAAAGTCTGGATTTACCTTTTATTACTACTTTAATAATAGTTGAAATTTTAGTTATTATCAAATATATCCAATTGCACTAGAAAACAAGCTGGTCTCCAAAATTAATTCGTATTACTTATTATTAAATTACTCGTATTACTTATAGGCTTAATTTACTCAAATTTCTCATCAATAATTTCTTGTTACAGTCTGCAGTTTGCACTGCTCAAAACTCAAAGTCGCCTTTAAATAATAATAACCAGTTTGAAAACACTGATATATAAGAAAAGCAACTATAATATTTTCAGTCCAGCTACGAAATCAAGATTACAA
Source organism: Argiope trifasciata (assembly GCA_026543055.1). NCBI lineage: Eukaryota > Metazoa > Arthropoda > Arachnida > Araneae > Araneidae > Argiope > Argiope trifasciata. The sequence goes on along the minus strand of JAPMOQ010001131.1, from coordinate 348,470 downwards.
TGTACTTCTGATTAAATAAGAATTTTGTACTCAAATATCAGAATTAAATTAGTTTAAATATAAGTTTTTATTTTACTTAAAAAGAGTATTAAAAATATTTTTGCAATGAGAGACTGCTGTTTATTATTATTTTGATTTTGAAGAAATTTTTTTTTAAAGAGAAAGCTTTTCTTTCGTGGAATTTCCCATAAAGAAATTGTTTTAAATTAGCAAAAAAAAGGCTATATGCTAAGGGAAAAAGCATTTGTAGTTGATGAAAAAAATTTATTTACAGTTGTTAAAACTCTAAAAATCATGTAAATGATCGTCACTCGTACACACTCGAATATCTAAAACACGACAACGCGTTTTAGATATTTCGGAAATCATTTAGAAAACTTTCTCGAATCATGAGCTCATTTAGATGAATACTAATTTTTTTGTACTGAAATTTTGCCAAGCTGAACAGTTAATGAGAATAGTGTGAATCAATTAAATTTTTATCTTGTGATAAAATGTTGTTTTGGTTTGATGTTTTTGAAACCTTAAAATACATGGTCAGAAAAATAGGGATTTATCACTTTTGAGGCGTCAATTTTTCACTTTTAGAGTTATTAGAAAAACATAAGGAAGTTTGTCACATTTGGTGGCTTATCGCCAACAAAAAAGTTAGAATTTGGCGCGTATGTCTGCCATGTATCCGATTCTCCTGTCTGGCCAATAAAAGGCAGGGTCGTAAGAAGTTATGACCCAAAGGCGCACATAGAAGAAAATGTGAATGAACGTGAAACAGTTAGGGAAAGCATTAGAAGTTATTATATATATATATAAATATTTTTTAATTTTCAATTTTTCAAGCTGACAAAAACTCTAACAAGTTTGCGATGGAAAAAAGACATCATTTTTCTAAAAATCGACGCATGTATAATCTGATAGTCATATTTAAAACTTGTTTCAATTATTTTTTCACAAAAAATTATTCCGGGCTGCAGAAAAAAATTTTGATTGATTTTAAGGTGATCAAAAACCATCGCTTTTCTAAATGTTGGTGATTGCAAAACATGAGTCATGTGAGAACATGGTGTTTTTCTGTCGTATTGGTACCATGTGGCTTAAACAAAATTTATTTTCTCACATAACTTGAAATATTTTATAGCAATTTCAATTTTTTATAATAAATTTGTTTATTGGTTCTTACTTTAACAACACTTAAAATGTTAATTGTAGTCAGACAACTCAAAGCAAACCAGACGAACTAGTTTCTAACAAACGATAGTTGAACGTTGCTTTATTCAATTTCCTTAATAATAAATGAGAGATAATATGTGGAATGCATCTTTTAAGATAAATTACTATCAATGAATCCAGTTTGGAATACACTTTATCTGAGATAAAAATCACTAATTTTTTTTAATATTTTTTACAAAAAGTAACTATTTGCATCAAGTGGTTATTTTCAAAATCGTTTGAATACTTATTTTGTAATATTTACACAAAACTGTTGCAGATGTCCATGGAATCCATAAATATTGAAAAATACAGTTAAATTCTGCTTCTTGAAATCACTTATGCACTTAATCATCATTTATTTTTGAAAACGCATCATTTAAGAATCCTGTTATCGGATAAATAGTTTATATGATCTACCATTAACAGCTATATGTATTTTAAACATGTAGCTTTTTCAAGCTATTAAGAACTTTTGCACTGGAGAGCTGATAAAAATCACTAACAAACCGGTGATAAAAAGCTGTTTAAACTTCCTGCTGAAGTTTTTTTTTGGCTACCTGTTGATATTATCTATCCTAATAAGTATGTTCTAATACACATTTACATGTCCTTATCGGGATGTTTTTGCTGAGATATTGGGATGTTTTTGTAAATCTTTAGAAGGATTTACTATCTCACCTACGAGTGCTCTATTTTTGACCTCTAGAAATTTCTCCATCATGATTTTTTGTATCTGATCACCATCTATCTTAGCATCTAATTTTGTGGTTTCTTTATTGTTCTAAACGTTTAAACGTTAGCTATGATACCGTATAAACTGCCTAAAAAAAGACAGAGAGAATTCAGGTTCTGAGTAGATAAATTTATTTCAAGAACCACATAGCTCAACTCATAGTCTTCTAGAAAAATGTAAAAGAAGAAATATGACTTCACATCCGGTACATGAAAAATGAATGAAACTTTAAAAAAATTGAATAAATTCTATGAAACATCACGAAATTGTAAATCGGATGAGAAACAGTTTTCAAATAATAAGAAATTTTAAATCTAAAAATTGTATTCCCACATACTTACAAAAAGAGAATGATTTTTAAAATGGACAGTAGGCTCACATCTGTTATGTAAAGCTACCGGCTTGTACTAAATTTAATACACTGACTATTGCATTGGATTTGAGGTTGGAAGGAGGAAGGGTATAGTTTTTCCACCATTCCGGTTATCAGACCAGATTCTTTTAGTTTTTTTTCTATAAAAATATTTAAAGAAATTGGTATATCAAATTCTAACAATTTCATGGCGGCTTCATTTTTATTCACAATGCTGAAAGGTGGATCGTGGGCTGTTAGATATAAATGTTGAAGAACTAGAAAGAGGAATGCCCCAAATTACTCAAAGGTTTTTAGGAAAATTACTTATATAAATAGAATTTTGTATATAAGTACACCTCCCCTGTTTATAGTAATTATTCCGTAAATATTTATTATTTTTGTTGGCATCGGATGTGACATCGGATTTTGTTGGCATCGGCACTTTTCCATTTATCTTTTTCTCAAAAACTATTCGTCATAAAAATGTGCTTCTTTGGATAATTTTTAAGCAGAGCGACGATTTTCATTCTGTACACTTCGTCGGCAGTATTATACCGACAAAGTGTGTTGAACAAAAGTGTGCAGAATTTTCCCGCAGTTTCTCAACATTCGCATAAACTATTGGGTTGGTGTTTAATTATCAGGCGTTTTTAACCGATAATATCTGACGTTATTATTGGGAATAAGAAAACAAAAATTCTTAAACTTTCTAAATGATTAATTTGGGGCATAGTCACCATCTACTTCAATAACCGAACGATGGCTGGATGGTCCACATTGAAGCTGGTGGCCAGCTATCAAGTTTCGCGTTGTTTTGTCTCCGTACATGGCTCTCAAAAGTGCCTGGTCGTCGAAATCCGATGGTTGACCTCTCCCTGGCTTATCTTCCAAGCTAGTGTCACCAAATTTGAAATAGGTGAACCATTTCCTGCATTGACTTGCGCCCTCAGCGAAAAGTTTGTCGAGATCGCGAAATGACTGAGCTGAATTCCAAACTTCCTCAAAGTAATACAGCATAATATGACGAATATGAGTATGATTATCGACACATTTATGTAACTTTAAAGAATATTTACATTCATAAAGTTATAAAATATTGCAAATTTGTATTGAAATATACCAAGTTAAAGAAACGCCTGATAATTATGCACCAACATAATACTTTTAGGTATATTGTTTAACGAAAATTTTCAATTTTTCTGTCCATCATATAGCTACAGCGCCGTACAGAGAAATTTAGTCACATCTCAAATTGGTATGTATGTGCACTTGTGATCTCAAAAACAAGGTGTTTAAACATCTCACAAAAGAATTTAGCAGCAAAAATTGCAAATTGCAGCAATAACTGTTATTGTATTGAATCTCATCTTTAAAATAATTCTAAATTTTTGCTAAATTCTGAAAGAAAAAACAAAAACCTTTTAGAAAGTTGCTAATTGCAAAAATCGGAAAAAATAAGTATTTTACCAAGAAAAATTTAATTTACTTTTTTTGGAGTGTTACCACATTTAATAGCCCCACCATATATATATATATATTTCTCTTTTTATGCTCATTGAACATATTAATTTCTTGACTGCTGCTTCACACGGAACCTTCTAATGCCGTAATTGCTCTCAGACAATTAAGGCCAATAACCGTTGATTTTCTAACGTAAGAAAGCAATATCGGATGTTGAAATTTGATTCAATTTTTCTTTAACGTGATTCCCATAACTAACAAAATATAGGATTATATCCATCATTACACCTGGAGTTTTTTTTAATGGCTATGCCAATTCATTGGATCGAGGCAAATTTCAAGAAGGCAGGCACTATCTGCTGCATATAATGGTAATGATTTTCTGATATATCTATTCCCAACACGCGTGATTGGTCTATTACGTCTATACACGACAGGAAGTAAACACCGCGATGTCATTTCAGCAATAAATGATATATTTTCATGAAAGCCGCAATATCAAAGCAAAAAGAAACTGAACAAAATCTCGCCTAGAGATCCTCCCCAGTGTAAAACGTTCAGATCGCGGTGATAATCTCCGATTTCTTAAAGAAGCCTCTAACGGTATCTTTTCTGAAGAGGCGACGGTAATTACTTACTTCAAACAACCACTTGACCCCCCAAGGGGTGATCATCAATTAAATGTATTAATGGGCCTAATCTTCGCCATGCCTGTTATTTAGTTATTTATCTTTCAAACATTTCGAGCAGACTAGTGTTTAAAAGTGATCCAGTATTAAAAAAAAGAGGACTAAGTCACGTTTCTACCAACGGAAGAACACTCTTATTATCAAGGCTTAAAGTTGGTACTTTTGGGATTACACTTTTTCAAACTTCCTTAGACTAGACTATTTCTTATTGGTCAGGTTGGACTATCAAGGTCAGTCTAGTATGTCAATTTTAGCAAATTACTGTCAACGTAATAAGCTGATTAGAGTTCAGCTTAGCTATAATTATATCGTAAACATTAAGATGGGATTAATTCTGGCTGCACTTCCGATCCCATACGGGAAGAGATCTGAATTAACATTCTGCACTAATCTTGATTAATTGAGTAGTACTGCTTGTTCCTCGCCAGAAGTTCTGCTAAATGTGTTTCAGGGGTTTATCTAAATGAATTCGCAAGCAAGCCTGTAATCTGATGGTGTGGCTTTGATTTTAATTTGTTGGGTGATAAGGCTGGATTTAAAAATCAAACAAACCTGCTCAACAAGGCAAGATCCGAGGTTCGTTTATCATAGTCTTGTTAAATGATTGGTTATTATTAGATAGAGAACCAACTGATCTTCTTTTGTCCCTTGCTTACGGTAGGAATTAAAATTTTAAAAACTAAAATGTTGTGAATTTTATGTATTTTTCTTAATTTATACATATCATTTTCTTGTACCCGCAGATATTCTCCTTTTCAATATAACTTCGTATTGTTATTATAAAAAAAAAGTTGGTATTGAGATTTTGATGAATTCCTACGCTTAGAAAACTTCAGAGAAAAGAAATCCATTATATTCAGTCTAGAGCAATGTCGTGCCATATATCGATCTGTTTGCGATACGATTTTGATGAATTTCTACATTTAGAAAGTTCAGAGAAAGAAAATTCATTCTATTCAGACTAGAACAATCTTGTATCATATATGTCTGTTTGCGATGCTATTTTGATGAATTTCTACGTTTAGAAAGCTACAGAGAAAGAAAATCCAGGCTAGAACAATCAGTTTTGTGCCATATATCTCTCTGTTTACGAACGCGTTAACCAAAAAACAGAACAAGTTATACAAATGAAATTTGATATGTGATCTTTAAGTCCACTTTTAAAAATGCTATCAAATTTTGTTGAAATACCGAAAGAAAGACTACCAGTGTACCCGCATGTATGTAAGTACGACAATTAAAAAGCATATCTGTTTAGATTAATGTAATTTTTACACATAGTTTTATTATAAATTTCAGTCAAATATTTAACCACATATTTCAATCCTACCAAGAACCTCAATATGGGACTAAAAGATCGTTGGTTCTCATTATCCTGGAAAATATAACTGTGGGGTTGAATTATCTCTATTACTGTGATAGGAAGAAGTTTCTGAAAGAGGAATTGTGCTTTGACCAGTGACTCTATTAGGGTTCAAACTTAGTTCCATTCTCCTTGCTGTAAAAGTGATAGTTTACTATCCACTGTCATTTCCATTGAAGAGCATCTCAAATATGGGACTGGGAAACTTCCAATATAATGGTTAGTTCTCACTTTCCAGTTGAATACGTTTTAGCTCTGGAGTAATCTCTGTTACTATTAGTTATTACACCAAACTATAGATGTATGTTGAATTTTGGAGCAAATTTGTCTAACTATATTTATGTAAATACGATACATGTACAAAAATGAAGCAGGATAACTAAATGAAATTCGATATTTGGATTTGGTACCCAGGTTATATAGTTTAAAATTTTGGAGCTATAAAATATGTAATCAACTCTTTTCTCTGTTAAACAAAGTTAATCAAAAATAGATCATATCATTCGAAAAATTGATTAAAAAGCACTGACTTTTTAATAAAACTGGACTTTTAATTGTCAGTTAGATTCCATTAACATACAATTTTACAGAAGATTTTTATGCATAAAAACTTTTATTGATGCCGAATTAGATCAAGTTTATTTATTTTCATGCGACAGTAGTTCGCATTTTCGGATTATTTAGATGCTTGCGTCTATTAAAACTCTAAAAAACGCTACCTTATGAACAAGCTGAAAGCCAATTACTAAAAAATTTCGTCCCTTAAAAGTTCGATTCAAAAAATGGTTTGCTTTTCGAGATTCCCAGAAATTTTTCTTCTTTTACTGAAGTTTTTTTCTTTTTAAATTTATTGACTCTTGAATCACTGACATTCGGGAATGACAGCCTTTCCTGCTAAAATTCCTAATTCACCCATTTCAATAATAATTCAAAAAAGATATTTTTTTTAGTTGAATAATTCGTAAATATAAATTTAAATCCAGTAATTTCAATTAAAGATTGGTTATCAAAAACGAGAAAGAGTAAATTATAGAGAATTATATATTTTTACTTTTTAGCATTTACATTGATATACAGTTACTAGATATATTTGATAAAGATATATCTAGTAGCAAATACTTGCTACTAGAAACATATATATTTGTTACAATAATTTTTTTAATTTTGGAAATTAATGATTTAGTCTTTCATGATTGTTGAAAAATTAATGTTGGCAGTTCATGCATTTGGAAATAATTTAAATTTACTTTTAGCAATGAATATATTTATAATTTCCTATTATTAGTAGAAATATGTAATTATACGTCGATCTATCTGAGATTACGAAATGATTCCAATAGAATCTAAACGTGGACCTTGGGGACTAGTTATACTTATTAACAAGTAGGTTAGTAAGTATAACTTCCTTGTTAGATATAACCTAATGTGAATAAACTGAACACATTTCTATGAGCAGGGCTGTAGCCATGGCCAAACCAGTTTCCCTCAAATATGTGCGATAATATTGTATAAACAAATCTTCAAAAATTAGCCAAATATATATTTTTTGTTTTAATTATAGTATGCTATTTCGTTTTTAGTTTATAGTCCGGTATTATTACATGGTATTTTTAAAATACTTCATTCCTTTTTCCCCTCGAATTCACCGCCAGACATTGTCATTCATAAAGAATCAAAAATTTTTTAATAAATTAATAGATAGGCGGATAATTAACGTATGGAAATATTAAAAACATGTAATGGCGTTGATGATAAAAAAAAGGTTATTAAACTTCAGTGTATCAGGAAATGAGATTTAAAAAAAAGACAGAATCAAGCTAATAAAAGTGAATTAATAATTAACAAAAAAATTAAGATTAACTCAGTTTTTAAAATATTTATTTGACCACATATTTGTAAAATCTAATGAGTGAAGACAATTTTCATTACTTATTTTCGTTAAAAGTAAATTTAACAAAAAAAACTTTTCTTAAATCCAATATTCTGTGACTTTAAAAGTAAGAATGGAAATGCACAAGTTTTAGCTTTGACGACAAAAGTCATGATGCTTATCAAATTGCGGCATCTATTCACCATCTTTAAAGCAAATAGGCCACCCGCAAACATTATCTGTCACTGCCTAGACTTACCCCTAATTGCTTTAGGGAAGTCTAGGAAATCAATAGGACAGCTACCGTGCAATCGCCAATTTTTCTACTTTGCTTATCGTTTGTTTAATAGGAGAACTATTGAAGTGACATAGACGCTTCTTTTCTTTGTAGCGTAAACATTTGACTTCTTTTAATCTTAACGCTTGTCCCCGGTAGCTGTTTGAAGAAACTTTTGTTGTCTAAGTGAATGGGATGGATAAGGAAAAACCGTGGCGTCAACATCAATAAATGTGACAGCAAGACCCATCAATTTCCTTTCCACACCCTTCTGATGTCTTAACAAAGTGGTAATGGACCTTAACTTGTAAAAAATGGGCAACAACAAAAGCGTGGGAAAAGAAACCCTTTCCTTTTTTTAAAGAATCCGCTTCTTCTGAGAAACCCTTTCCTTTCTTCTTTTTGTACTATTAGTCGAGAACAAAATGTTCTGAGAATATTTGCTTGGTGGCAAACTTGTAATCATTGGCCAACCTCAGACCCATTTGTAACGTGTCCAAACTTAACATTTCTATCAATTACAATCTGAATTTAGCATGAGAAAGTATTTCAGAAAATTTTGGTTTTGAAAGCTTGATTTTATTTTATCTTATCTTAACTAATATTTTGGTAAGTGAAAATTCCATTTTTTTATTGAAAATATCTTTCATTATTATTATTTCTTAGTGCTTGGTCAAAATCTGTATATCATGTCTATGAATAATGATTATAGGCATTTCTTTTTTTTAATTGCGATTTTTATTTAGTATCAATAGCTATTATAACTACAGTACACGTCTGAGTATTGATTCGCGACTATTCGGTTTCTGTACTATCCGGCTTAGTTTTCTTTGATCATAACTAAATGAGGAAGGTAAAGCGTCTATTAAGTCATTTATTAAAGACTTTTCCAAAATCTTAAAACTGTAAATTTTGACTCTTTTCTTAGTGTTACCTTTTCGTATCTGTGTAATCATTTATCAGTGAAAAAAAATCAGTTTCAGCCAATATTTTTAAGAATTAGGCTTACGATTTACGTTAATGTTTTGTTTATGTTTCTTGCTTTCAAGTTGGGCATTACAGAATTTATGTTAAAATGTGAACAGTTTATATCCTTTAACTTCGTTTTTATCTAATAAGCTCTTTGCACTGTGCAGTATATAAATTACCAGTGTAAAGCCTTCTATTTTAGCTCGACACGTTACTGGCAATTGCTTCTTATAATTCACCACGCCGAGGTTGCGTTCTCAAAGATAAATGTAAGGCTTAGTACTCAATGGAAAGTGAGAAAATACATATTATTGCAGTAAGTTTTGGAATAAATTTGTCTCCGTGTATTGATGGGCAAAGAAATGAATTCATAAAACTTCGCCCTATCTAGATTTTTTTGTTATCCGGCCAACTCATGCGCCACATTAGAGAGGATACTCTGGAATGTACTGTATATTATTATTGTAGTTATTATTTAATATCCAAAAGAAAACTTTCGGAAATAGGAAACTATAATGTAAACATGTAAATCTAGTATTTAATTAATTCGTTTAAAATTTTATAAAAATAGCGAGCAAAAAATTTCTTCTAAAACAAAATCTGAATTGAAGAGCAACGTAATCTGTGGCATTAAAAAAATTCAAGTCAATACTTTAAAAAATTTCTCACATTTCTTTGCTGAACGAATTTCAAATCTTTGTGAAATGCAATATATGTAGGTAAAAGAAAAATTATCTTCTTTAAAGATGAAATATCCATAATTATCAACCATTTAAATTTTAAAATTTCATTTTATCATAAAACTTTTAGTTGAAAATGCATATTGAGTGTATTTATTTGAAAAAAACAAATAATAGCAACTTTCAACACTGCTTTAAATAATAAAATTTCCCTAGACAGCAACATTTTAAATTAGCTGATTCCTCCATGCTTTTTAAACCTTTAAGTTGCCTTGAAAATAAAAATACATATCAGAATTTTCTTTTAAATTGAAATATTAAAATTTATACACCATATATAAATTCGTCTCAAAACAGAAAAAAAAATGTCATTCACGCTTCAAGCAAAATACAATAAATTGAATGAAAATCTTTAATAAGAAAAGAAATCAATTCATTTTATAAACAAGTTTAGAATGTAAATAGCAAACACAGATGAACGCAGTATCGCTCATTAAACTTTCTTCTCATTTAGCATACTTCTGAAAATTGCAAACATATTAAAGATTATGAATGACAAACATTACAAAAATTAATTAAAAGCTTATTATTATTGCTTCTGTTATTTTTTATCTGAATTTCTCCAGACAATTATTTTAACCAAATTAAACATATTTTTAAGCATCTAAAGTTATTTCAAAAGACGTTAAAGTATTTTCCCAAGAAATTTTTTTACGTCTTTTGAATGAAAACAAACAAAAATATTTGTTTTACAACTGAAATAAGGTTGCTTTTATTAACCAAAAAATAGCTAATAAGCATTTTAATAATCTCGAGAATTTAGCTTATCCAAATCGAAGCCAGTTTTATTAGGTATGCTTCCATGAATTTATTAAGAATTTAGAAAATTAAATGAATTTTTATTTTATTCACAGAACATAAAAACTTTTTTATGAGTTTGTATCGGAATATTTTGCGCACATTCAGCTGATTAAATAAATTTAATTTAAATGAATAAATTTAACTATCTCTGGCATATTTCCATGTGAATTAATTATTACAGGAAATAATAAAATTGAATTTCAAGTTGTGGGGACGAAATAGTAGTCTCTTCCCAAATTGTAAGGGAAAAAAAGAATAAAAATTTATTCCAGTTTCATTCGATATGCGTTCATAAATTTACGAAAAATTCAGAAAAGTTAAAATAAATTCATATTTTATTCACTGAATGTAAAAACTATTTTGTGAATTTGTATCTGAATATTTTGCGCGCATGCGATTGATTAAATACTTCGAAGTTGAATGAATAAATTTAATCATCTCTTTCATATTTTATGTGAATTAATTATTTGTGGAAATAATAAAATTGATAGTTTCTGCAATAGGAATGAAATGATGGTAACTTCCCCAAGTAGCAAGAAAGAAAGAGTAAAAGAGAAATAAGAAAAAATTAAATTCCAGTTTTATTCGATGTGCTTCCATAAATTTACAAAGAATTCTGAATTAATTTTATTTTCACAGAACTTAAAAATTATTTAGAGAGTTTATATCTAAATGCACATGAAGCCGATTAAATTCATTTGATTTGAATTAATAAATTTAATCATATTTTATGTGAATTAATAATTACGTGAAACAATAAAATAGTTTCTAGTGGCAAAGACGATATGGCGGTATTTTCAACAGGTAGTAAAAAAGAGAGAGAGAGAAAGTCGATGTGCTTCCCTAAATTTGCAAAGAAGGCAGAAAGTTAAAATTAATTTATATTTTATTCCCAGAATATAAAAAATATTTTGTATTAATTTGTATGAACCCTTTTGTAAGATTCTATCTGAACATTTTGCACGCATTCAGCTTATTAAATACATTTAATTTGAATGAATAAATGAAATAAACTCTTTCATATTTTATATAAATTAATTATTACAGGAAATAATAAAATTGATAGTTTCTAGTGGTAGAAAGGAAATAATGGTATCTTCCCCAGATAGTAAAAGAGGGGGAGAATTAGATATGCTTTCATAAATTTACAAAGAATGGAGAAAGTTAAGATAAATTTATATTTCAGTCACGGGACATAAAAGTCATTTTGTTTTATATTTCATTCATAAAAACATAAAAACCATTCTGTGAATTTGTATCTGAATATTTTGCGCACATGCAAATGATTAAATATATTTAATTTGAATGAATAAATTTAATCATTCTCCCTCACATTATTAATTAATTATTGCTTGAAACAATAAAATTAATAATTTCTAGCGGTGTGCACCAGGTGGTGGTATCTTTTAAAATAATCAGAAAAACGAAAGATAATAAGAAATAAAAAAGAAGAAAAACTGTTCCAATTTCATTCGACGTGCTTCCATAAATTTATAAAAAATTCAGAAAGTTAAGATAAATTTATATTTCCTTCGCAGAACATAAATACAATTTAGTTTTATGTTTCATTCCAGAACATAACAAATATTTTGTTTGTTTGTGTCTGAATATTTTGTGTACATGCAGCTGATTAAATATATTTCATCGGAATGAATAAATTTAATCGCCCCTTTCATATTTTATGTGAATTAATTATTACATGAAACAATATAATGGATAGTTTCAAGTGGTAGTGATGATATGATATTGATGGGGTGGAAAGAAAGAAAAAAAAAGAACGCCTTTTAGATTTGTTAAAGTATCATCAACAACTTTGAAACAGAATTCAAAATTTTTAAATGGAAAGTTTATTCATCCTTTATTTGGTTCATATAATAGATTTGTGAATATCTTCTTAAAAATAAGGCAATTTCAAGAGTGAAAAATGTCTTACTGACAATGCTTTACGATGTACCAACATAATTGCCGTATTATTAGCCATTTTTTATCAGATAAGTCGTTGTTCGGATTAGTTGCCGTCTTAGCACAAACACCGTAAATCATGAACGCCACTCCAGTTGACAAGCGACAAAAGATGACATCATAAAAAGGGGCTCACTGCAACTGTCCCCCTAACTATCACCTGCCTTAAATTTACGTCACTCCTATATGTCATAACATACTAATTTCGAGATTATTTTTCCCCAGTTCACCTGCCTATAAATCCTGTCTCGTTAAGGTGAAAAATTTCAGCAGGCGATTTTATTTTATTTTTATTAGGAGAACTAATCTTCGCTTCGTATTTTCGATTTAAATGGTTTCTGGCAATTTTAGAAAGCATTTGGCTCATTCATAATTTGCTACTTTTTCTCAAGTTCAATATTTCATAAAATTTATAAAGATAAAGATATCTTTAATCATAGGGCTAAAAATTTCATAAATTAAGTTAAAGGATAAATAAAATACTAAATTCTAACTAAAATACTAACATTCCATGGAGTGCATTACTCCATTAAAAGATTAATGTTTGTTTTTATCTATTTTAAAAAAACAGCTGTTAGAATCACAGGAATCTAACTTAGAGAAAGATTAATTTGTTTCGAAGGAAATTTAAATAAGCATTGAGATTTGTTGATAACATTATAAATACTTTTACAAGAACCTTAAACTTTTAAAACTATCATTTTGGATTTTTTCCCGCTTTTTAAACAGTGCTTGAAGGAATGTCTTTGAATATTTTTGGAAATTCCAGCATGTCCGTGTACTATTTTTATGGCTTATTTTACTTAAAAGATCATTCAGAATCTTAAATATATTATCAGAGTTTAAGAAAAAAAAAATATTTGGCATCTCAGAACTATACGGAATATTTCTTCTAGTTTCCGTTCAAGGGAATAAATTTTTGTATTTTCCAAGAAATAATAATTATTATTATAATTATATTGCGGGAAAATATTAATGAACCTATTTTTTTAATATTTTACAACATTGCATGCAATAACGAGAAATAACGATGAAATACAAAGCAAAATAAGAGTTTCACTAACCAAATATAACTTCAAAAATCTTCAAATATAACTGCATTTTGATGATGTAATATCAGTCTTCAATTCGAATTAATATGCGGATGATTTAGTTAGAAACTTTAGAATTCAGATTGGCAAAAATTTAGCAGCTGTTGAATTTTCATTTTTATAAATCAGAATTTCACAAAGTAACATGGTTATTAATTACCCAGATAAGTAGATTTTTAAAAATAATATTATTATTTCCAACCAAATTTATATTATTGTTTATTATTGTCTGATTTTAATGCCATTGCTTTGTTTATATTAATTCTTGTCTTTATATTAATATTAATTCTTATAAACAATTTCTTAGAGTTTTCACTTCATGAGTTGTCAATAACTGGACGAAAGTCAAATCTTTTATAAAAACAATCCTTCGTTTGAATCACTACTTGATGGTGACCTTCATTAAAGTCTGGTTGTATTCACCATTCTCTTCATTTTTTCCCTTCTTTTGCAATTTAAACTCTTTCGGTTGTAATTCGTCGATATTTTTAAGGATTATCGACGAATATGTTTTATTCGGAATACTAGAAATTGTAATTAATTATAGACAAAATTTGGACGTTAATTAGAGTAATGAAAGGGCCAGAAGTTAAATAGAATACTTATATCGTCTTTATATAAATACAAAAAATATAGATCCACATATAGTCAACCCTTTTATAAATTTCATTTTAAATTTTTTTTTATATATCTACAATTTAAATGAAAAATCTATGTTCTAAATTAAATCTATTTTGCTGTCTTCATTTTTTTAGTAATTGTGTTTACTTAAATTTGGACAGTCAGACTTCTTATGAACCAATTTCGTTTAAAAAAAAATTCAACTTTACAAATGTAATGTAAATTATGTTTGGTAATGTAAATTTTTTATAAACCAAATTTCATTTTGTCCAACAAGCTCTAAGCGTTGTCGGGTTATAGTGCTAATAAGCAAACAAAATTTTTAAAAATGTATTTTTCGAACTCGGAGACTTATGACAGAGGTTCATTAAAATCCCACGTCTGAATTTTTTCGACTATTACAAAAATTTCTCTTTATAAATTTATTACATGCGTTATGAAATTAAAAATAGTTTAAAATTTCAAAAGGGCATAATTTACCTCAAGTGTAGATCTGTTGTGAAAATAAAATCTAATTTGTTGAGTTTGATTATAAATGTAAACACAAAACTCATTCATTGGGAAAGAAAAAATCTTATGAATAAATACATTTAACAGGTGAGATAGAAGGGAGAATTTTTCTCACGCTACAGAAGTAGGGAGCAGTAAAATTTTCCCCTAATACACGACTGTCCCTTCCAGGAACAAAAAAGGTCCGAAGCTGCTTGTTGTGACCACATCCAATTTATGCTGTACGCTTCAGTTCTCACCTCTTTTCGGATGCGATTGAAAATCACTAAGGGGTCTCCTTAATTATTATAGTAAGACTTTCTCACGAAGACCCCCTTTCGCATAGTTCCGTGAGTTGATTTATCGTTTTAAAGTGAACTGTGGTCAGGACCATATTAAATATATCAAAAGCTCATAAGCAGTACAAACCTCGGTGTTCTTTTTTTCCCCCTCTCCCCCTTAATTTCCAAAACCAGATTTTAAAAATTGGAATTTTAATCGCTATTTAATTAGTTTTTAGTTGTAAATTTCATTGAAATGAAATTGTAAAATATTTAATTCTGGATCTATTTCAAGAGATAATTATTTAAATAAGAAACAAGTAATATAAAAAAAATTATTCCAATTCCTACTTAAGTATACAAAGAATTTTTTTTATTTTAGTTATTTTTTAATAAATGATTACAATTAATATAAATATGTGTATACATATGACATAATCACAATATTAAGTGGCAAAAGAATTTTTTTCCCAGCGCTACACGCTTCGCCATGATGGTATATATTCTTAAATTTATATCATGATAAATATCTTATATAAGAGAAATTTTTTCTCCCATGTAAAACTGAAATTAATTAATTCGTCAAAAAAATTATTGATTTTTGCAAGATTTGAGTTTCACGTGAAAAATACTGAAATTCTTGTATTTTACCGACTGAGCCACTGCATGTCGATTTCGAATTTTCATTACAAACAGTTAAAACTCTATTTAAAGTATTTAAAATTAGTTTAATTGAATTAAGGAATTAATATTTGAAAAAAAAATATTAACATCAAGTGTCCTCCACTACAAGTTTTAAAAAAAATGTATTTGGAATTGAATGGATGAAGAAAAAGTATTTTACTAAGGATTGAAAAATTGAACAAGATATATAAATAAATATAGGGAGAGTGTGAACCTTTAAAACGGTCTAAAAAATGCAAAATAGTTTCTTCTAACCCCATACAGATTTTTAACCTTGAAAATTTTTTATTGTGAATTTTAAAAATTACAAATTTTTAGTATAATTTGTATTAAGTTATAAATACATAAACATTTGTATGAGGTTATACAAAGTAATATGTCTTAATTTTGAAAATTTGTTTTTGCAAATTTTTAAAATTCATTATCACAAGCTTTTTTTTCAAAACAATTTGTATTAGGTTATACAAGGTTAAATATTCTAACTCTGAAAATTTTATATTGCGAATTTTTAAAATCACAATCTCAAATTTTCAGGACAATTTGTGTGAGGCTATAAATTTGTATGACGTTGAAATGACTTAATTTATACTTTTTAGCCTATTTTTAAAAATAGTACATTAAATTTTTTAAATTTAAGCATTGACTATATTTATTTTATTATTTTCTTTTTATTTACTTTTATTAAATTACCTATTTTATATTTTAATAGACGTTTATTTATAGTTTATTATTATTATTTTATACCTTATATTACTATTATTTTGCTTTTCACATTATTATTCTTTAAATCTGCTATTATTATATGCATATTATCATTTTAAAATTCTGTTTACTTGCATATTTTATTCTTTCTAAGTTTCTATTTATTGTGCTTAAATCTGATTTTTATGTCATTAATACTCTTGAAGCTGTAAGAGATGGCATGTCTGGACACCTTTACTAATTTTGTCTTGTTTCATCTGCGCTTTCACCCAATTCTTTGGAAATTACCTGAATATCCGTGACAGATAGATAGGGTTATTTCATGTTCGATACCTACTGAATATGGTAAGAATTAAAAACAATAAAGGAAAATAACCCTTTAAGATATTCAACTTTTAAAATTCAAAATTTAAAAAAAGAAAATGTTTATGAAAAGTATAATTAATTGCTGTTCGAACAAACTATACAAAAAAAAATGAAATGAAAATCAATAATGAGCCCCTATATTCTGATGGTAGAGTGTGTGGTAGTGTGTATGTGTGAGATCCACACATGCACAAACTATATTCGAACAAACTATTTAAAAAAATGAAATGAAAATCAATAATGAACCCCTATATTCTGATTGTAAAGTGTGTGATAGTGTGTATGTGTGGTTATCACACATTCACACTATCGAGAATCCATTCCATTTCACCTTGTATGCGATGCACATTAAATCCACAGTAGTATCCCAAACAAGGGAAGGAGCTGTTTCTTTTTCGATCATATATTGTATAAAAACTATAAATGATTAGACAAGACGATAGAGCATGCAAGCACTCTTTGATCCATATTTTCGCTGAGAAAGCCTATGGTGCTGAATTTTTTGGGGGGCCTAGTAGTGTAATCATATACAACATATTATTTGGTTGCCAATGGATCCAAAATAACCGAATGGAAGTGTTTATATTTCAGAAGCATCCCTAGGTATGATATTGAAAGGAGACCTCAAAGCGTATAACTTGTTAATTTAAGGACTAGATAATCTCATAAGTACTGAACATTGCAAATAGAACTACGTCTGAGATCAACTGCTTCAAATATTTCCTATATTAAAATAAAACTGATTTCCTTAAACAACAGTATTTTAAAATTGTCATTTTTCAGGTGGGTAATATCTCCCCTTTCTACATATTTTCTTTTCGGGTGATAATTGCATGTCATACGAAAAGATCAACCGGGTTGGATTTCTTTATTCCAAGCAAAATTGGCCAGTGATCGACACCCTTTGGTCAATCCTCATAGATAAATTAAATTTTTGGCAGAAGCTTTTTTTGGAGGATAATAATCTTACTGCCCTTAATGAAAGGGGAGATTTCTGGATACTAAGGGTTCTAAAGGAGCTGTTAGTAGGGGGGATAAGTGTTCCACTTTCCAAATTGCGCTTTAATGAAGGGTACTGGCTAAACCACAGGATTCAAAGAACCCCTACTCCCTAAAGGTCATCCTAGAGCTGAAAGCGAAAAGGTCGTACTATAATCACTTTAAACCCTTAGCTGCACCCTAAGATCAGAGCCATTTAAGAATTCTCAAAATTTCATGAAGTACCAGCTAATCTATAAAACGTCATTAGAACAACCGGACGAACTTTGTAAATATACACACAAAATACATTGTAGTTACGGTTTATGTTGTTTAGTTTGAAAATTGTCGTAATTTTCGCATTTTATCCAATTTCTGGTTTATGTAGTGAATATCTTCCATTTCTGGTTATGACGTAAAAATTTCTTATGAAACCACATCACGTAACGCAATATATGTAATAACGAAACAATGGAATGCATTCAAACTAAAGCAGTTGTAACACAGAACAATGGTTTCAGAGCTCATGAATAAGAAGAAAACAGTGCATTATATTTTTGGTATTTATGTCAAGATTCCAGACGAAGCATCGTATCTCCAACACTAGGGATAAGGTTCATTACGAAAAGTTTTTTTATTTATTGCAATTGATTTATTTTCAACCCATTAAAAGTTCTGTTGCATACTATTATTAGAAAAGCAATCTTAGAACAGTAGTAAACTTGTTTTAGAATGTCTTCAATAAGAGTTTCTTTAATGAATTATCTTTTATTTATTCATTACATGTTATGTTTCATATCAAAAGCAGAAGTGTAACAAGAATTAATGGTGTCTAACTTTAAAAATGTATTTTTCTCTACCGTCATATAAAAGGTAAAATAAAAGGAAAAAAAATTATTATCAGGTTTCCTTCCAAGGCTGAAGTCAAACTTTCTAGCTACTGCGTTGAGTATTACTATCAGTTACATTAAATGACAGCAATATTAGTTTAATTATAATTATGCGCCATATTACCACCATACATATTTCTGCCACAACTAAATTATATTTTAGGCCAAACATATAATTAATAATAAGTAAATATTTGCAGTTATAAAGAGTAATTCTTTTTCTTTTTTAATCAGTAAAGTGAGAAGTATCATTTAAGTAATTATTTTTATATATATTTAAATTATTATTATTTCTTAAGGAAATACTTTTACACAAAATTATTATGAATAATATATTAGTGAATCTCTTTTAGGTTATAAATATTTTTTTTTTAAACTGAGTGGGTATAATCTGTTATTTCTCAATCTAAAATCAATTTCATGCTTTCTTGTTTCATAAAAGAAAGACAATTCTCACAGTGAAAAAAAGCAGCTGAAGCGCCATCTATCGTTCAGATAATGAACCTAACACCTTTAAAAGAAATAATTTTCTTAGTGGCATGTCGACATTGTTTTGTATTTCATAATTAAATTGTGTTAGATTTATAAAAATTTGTAATAAAACTTTAATTGGCCAAAGCTAACAATAATATATTTTCAATTCAATCATTTTTTAATTCACAAAATTTTAATCAATTTAGCTCTGTTTTGACGGATATTGAAAAATTATTAAAAACAATTCATGATTTAACTGAAAATTAAACTACAAATCTTAAAATTACTTTGTATTAACTAAAATCTTGGCTAGTTCGTTCTTTAAATAATATGCATTAATATTAGCCATTCCTGATAACGAAATATTGATATTATATGAGACATTTTTCAATATTTACAAAAAAATAGCAAACATTAATTTATTATTGGATATTTTAACTTAAAATTTCATCAATAAATACGAAGGAGCATAAATACTTTTTATATATTAGTATTTTTTTTTTCCTTAATACTTTTATTTCTTTATATGAACTTGTGTCAAATCAATTAAAAAAACAAAAAGATATATAACTTTAACTTTTACTAAAAGAGGGCGCCACAGGCATGACACTTTTGGGAAATTTATCTTTTGGATACATTACTAAAAATATAAATTAAAACATATATTCGAAAAAGACAAAAGTAAAAAAATAACACAAAGAGGGACGCTTATAGCAAATAAATAAAAGCAGCAATACATGATTATTCTTTTTTTTTTCGAAAACTGATATTCAAGTTAATATTTGAAGCATTGACGTGAAATTTGTTATGTATATGAAAATTTATTATATTGCTGTAAACATTTGAAAATCAGCAGTATGAAGAGAAGAAAAAGAAAATATTTTTAGAGAAAAAATGAAATAAATAATATATATATATATATATATATATTATACGATTGGTGTAATTTTATTTAATATTAAAATCTTCCTCTTAAACGTGTCCTCGGTAGTATAGTGGTCAGTATCCCCGCCTGTCACGCGGGAGACCGGGGTTCGATTCCCCGCCGGGGAGGATTTTTTTCCCCATCTCTATTTTCACAATTTTACGCAGACAATCTTTTTCTTCGATTTCATAAACCTTAATATAAAATATCTAAATTTGAAACAAGCGCATTATAATCTATCTTCTCTATCTTTTTTT
The DNA here is from genome assembly GCA_026543055.1 of Argiope trifasciata. Lineage (NCBI taxonomy): Eukaryota > Metazoa > Arthropoda > Arachnida > Araneae > Araneidae > Argiope > Argiope trifasciata. The sequence continues at coordinate 328,283 of JAPMOQ010001131.1, read as the reverse complement.
GTGGGGGAGTTTATAGTTAGCTGTATTTAAAAAACACACTTCCGATAATTGATTGAACAATTTTGTTCTGAATGACAAAGACAGTTAATAAAATTAGGACTAAAATCTCTCAAACAATTTCTGAGATTGAAATGTCAGAAATATTTAACTTAAATATTCGTTCAAATGCAAGAAGAAGAAGAGAAGAAAAAAAAAAAAAAGATTGCAACGATATATTTCCATCGTATTTCGATGACATTCTAGAGCCTCATATTTCATCATCACTAAGACTCCTAATATTGATTCACATCTCAATTAATGCTCTGAAAGTAATTTGATTTCACCATTTATGTTCCTATTACAATTCTATTCACTTGTGTTATCATTGTTTTTATAAGTAAATACTGAATATCGCTTCAAAAGATCACAAGTTTTGATGAGGCCTTAGAATAATTGTTTTTAATAGACTCCTAATAATTTAAGCTATTTCATTTTTCATGCAATATTTCTCCTTTTTTCTGATGTATTTACCTATGGTGCTTTAATCTTTACTGTGAAAAGATAGACTCATTCTTCTTTTCGTATTACTGATCTTATCTAGTTTCAGAATTTCGTGGATATGTTACAATATATATTTCAAATGAATATCTTTGTAAAATTTGTTCTTCGTTTTTTTTTCTGCCTCCAGAAATACAGTGACTTGGTGATAAGGTCAAGACCTCGATTTCTAGACAGTAAGGTAATTAATTCGAAACCCTACTTTGTCAAAATTCAGAGCTTATGCAGGGTTGTACATTAATCCTTTCGCATGTTGATAAAAAATAACATCTTAACTGATTTAGTCACTGATCCAAAATACAAATTTGTTCACTAGGCACGTAAAAAAATAATGAAAACGCTACTACTGTCATAGAAAAGAGTTCCCTAATCTGTGAATCTTAATGTATAATTTGTCTATGCGGCAGGAAGTTTTGTTCCAGTCGCTCATTTGGTCCTTTTCTAACAACACGTGGCAATCTTCATCATCAAGACAGGAACGGGCTTTCATCTGAAATCACAATAAATCTGTAACATAGATCATCTTCGTTTTCATCTATTAAGGAATTCTAGCTTAACATCTAAATCCGCAGCACCTACTTAAATCAAACGTATTTTTAATATTCATAGTAGTGCTTCTAATACTGGTTATTAGTCTAGCGCAAAATTTGATTGCTTAATTGGATGTGAGTTTCAATGACACAAGAGCTAACCGTGACAAAACTGAATCAGACGTATGATTAAAGCTCAAGATTTGAAAATTCATCAGGTCTCGTATGTATATATATGCTTCTCAGAATTTATATACCACAGATTTTTTCTGTGCTTGCATCTTATTTTTCATTTGTGCATTAAACTCTACCAATACTGAAGGGTTCCAAATTCCCTTTCAATGAAATAGCGATAGGTATCAAAAATGCCTTTGAAATTTCTTTCCTCCCTCATTCAAACATGATTGGTTGCATACACGTTTTGTTCATTATAGACATTTTTCCTGCTGTGTTTGGTGAATAGGGAGGTATACTGAGAATTCTCAAAAGGAACCGGAACATGTATTTACACCATAGACATAAATTAAAACGGTATTCTTTTTTTAAATGTCAACCTTTTAAGAGTATAGTTGTTATTGCATTTTTGAGGGTTCTTATTCTTGTTATGTATAACCGTTCAACAGGTCACCACTGAAGATAGCATTGACAGGATTTCAGTTTTGTGGGTGTAGGAATCTATTCTTTCAAAAACGGAAAGAAAAAAAACCCTTGCCTACTCATTTTGAGGCTTCAGCAATTTGTTGCTTCAAATTGATTCGAAATTCTCAAGCCAAAACAATATCATGTTCTTACAGGATTAAAAAAAAGGCTTAGCTTTAAAATAAAATAAAATAAATAAGGCTTTCTAGTATTATGGGGATTTGAGCTCAAATGATCTTAGGAATGAGAAGATTGAGATATTTACATTGATTTTATTTTTCAATTCCTACTGTTATTTCACACTCTCCCTATAAATATTTATTTATTTATCATATTCAAATTTTCAATCGTTTATAAAAGGCTTTTTATTCATCCACTCAAGTTCAAATGAATTTTTAAAAACCTATAGGGAATGACATTTTATGTTAACACACTTTTTTACAATATTGATTCATCAATTAAAATTAATTTTTAATACTTTAAATAGAATTTTTAAAGTTTCTAATGAAAATTGAAATCGATGAGCAGTTGCCCAATCGGTAAAATGCAAGGATTTCAATATTTTTCATGCGAAGGAGAAGAATGCAAGTTCAATTATTGTGAAAAATCAATCATTTTTTTTGATATGTAATAATTTTTTTGGTAATAATTTAATAAAAAGTAACTAAAATTAAAAAAATTCTTAGTTGCCTAAGTAGGAATTGAATTTTTTTTATTACTTATTTAGCATTTTAATTGTAACAAAAATGAGAGACGAAACCATGTATGAACTTTCCAAACAGAATACAAATAACTTTTATGACAACTGCAAAATAAACTAATTGCTGGAAAAATATATTTGGTATATAATACCCTGTACGATGTGAATGAAAATGTGTGATTATAGTTCGCATACACAAATAAATAATCCCACATAATATCCTTGCAAATAGTTCTTCTATATTAGGAATAAAATAAATTTATTATTTTCAGTGTTTGAATGTGTTTATATTTTGACAATATTTGTAATCTAATAATATTAACTTTGATTATATTTTGTGTATTGTCCCAGTTAATTTTCTTATTATTTCATGTTGTGCTATTGCATCTGGTAACCAATTCCCTATCTGATACCATCAAATTTGTCTCTTTGTGAATGGCAACGTTATTGTGAAAATAATTCGATATCCGGGATAACAATTTGCTGCAGGTCTAATTTTCAGTATTTTTTATTTATATGCTGTTTTCGTCTGAAATGTGAAAATAATTGTGTATGCAAGAATTCTCATCTTTTAGTCAAAAGAAACTGGTCATTATGTTTGACTTTTTGTTTATAAAGTTAGATATGCATTTATCTATTATTTGTAATGAGAACTGAAAGATTTGAAAAATGGTATGCCACTAGCCATAGACGCAATTGCAAACTAAAAACATGTTTGAACTTGTATAAATTTCATCCAATAACGTTTGTCCCACAAAACGCTATCTTTTATTACTTAGAATATGTGGAAGAGCGTTGTAGGAGTGAGCCCTATATTGAAATATTTTAATATTTATAGATTTTTTGCAATCAGAATGACGTGTTTTAATAGCCATTTGACAAATAATCGTACAGTTTTGATGCGCAAGTGAAAAAATTAAATATATATAATTAATTTTAATATTTGATGTAATTAAATATATCAAATTAAATTCTACAATAAGAATATTTACTGCCTCTTAAAGATGCGATAGAAGTTTGAGCCCCGTTTGTATTCAGAGACATTTTATTGTTAAAATAGAAATTTGTTCCACTCGTAGCATTATCATAATTGCTCAATTTTTTTGTTGATAAAATCAAATGTACACTTATCTATTGTTTGTATTTGAGAATGAAGCTGAAAATCTAGAAAAATAGTATATTATTAGCAACAGACGCAGTTACAAACTTAAAAACCTATTTGAACTTTATAAATTCATTCGACAACGTTGGTTTCACATAATGCAATTTATTATTCCACAGAATGTATATATCCTCACATTATATAAGAGATCCCGGTATTGAAATCTTGTTTTATTTATTAATCTTTTCCCATCAGAATCATACGTTTTAACAGTGAATATTATATGTTTTGACAATCCAGAAACAAAGTAAAGTAAGAAATTTATCTACGGAAATTTGTTGAATGTTTAGAAAAAATATGTACATTGTATTTAGTGAGCGCTATCAATATTCTGGGAATTTCGAGTCACGAAGGGTCAATTGCTTGACGAAAATCAGACCCTTCACAGAAAAAATCCCTGTCTGAGGGTGACCCTTGAGAAAGTCCTCAGACCGGATTCTTTTTATAATTTTTTTAATTTTGATTCCTAGGCAATAATTGTTTCAATCGTACTAACATTTATTCTAAAGTTATATGTTTTGACAAATAATTATTTAGTTTTGGCACTAAATGCGTTGAATCATTTCAAAGTCATATCCTACAATAAGAATATTTGCTATCCCATAAAGATATGATAGAAGTTTGCGTTCAAAATTATTTTATTGTTTACAAGGAAATTTGTTACACTCGTATTTTATATCATTCTCAGTTTAGTTTTATTTCTCAAGTATTTTTACTCTGTGCATTCAAATTAAAATTTTTTTAAATCTTGCATTATTTGGAGATATTATTTGTTTCATTTAACACGTAATGCGGAATAATACAATTATAATATTAGGAAAAAAATAGAATTTCAAATATTTAAATGAACAGTTATTTAAAATTCTATGCTGTAGTAGAAACTTGAAGAAAAAAAAAAAAAAAGGACAAATTTTTTTTTCCATAACATGCTTTATTAATTTACACTTTTCATAATTACTTTGCCACTGCTAAGTTACAAATAAAAAAAAATTAATTCATTTTCATGTATTTGCAACTGAACCTACCAGGTCCTAGTCTTAGAATTTTGGCAGTGAAGACTAGGTAACACTGGTATTCAACCAGGTGTAAGACATAAAATATTTATATCAATGAAATATATATGTTATATAAAACTACAACTACATAAAAAAAGAAGGAAATGTATATGCTTCTCTACTCATTTCCCATTATTCAATCTAACTGTAGAATGTAAAAGAGTAAAAGACAACAAATACGGGTACACTGTTGTATCTACATAAAAATCGACCGATTAATAACGTTGCTAACTCACCGATCCCAGCGCCATCTACCGAGTGAAAGCACAAAGAGAAATGATTTATCGTAAAAAGATTAACTGCATAGATTAGTAGGAGATGGCGCCACCAGCGAGCCCGTTAAATCCCAATATGCTAGCAAATCATTATTAATCGATCGTACATCTATAGTGAAATTTACGCAGCAGCAGCACAGTATCATCAGAAAGAAGCAGTTTTTTTAAAAAAAGCTTTTACAGTAAAGCCTTTCAGACATATAAAGGTAAACCTAACTTGTACTTAATAATAGGGTGCTAGGGAATTATATTGCTTCAGGGGAGAGCAGAAATTTTCAGAGTTTTAATATTTGCGATTAAAATAATTTAGTATTTAAATAATAAAAGGAAAACAAGTCTAGAAGACAATTTTTTACACTCAAAGTAATAATAAAATAAGCTGTAGACGCAATTTAAGAAAATGAATTTTAAATCAATATAGGAATCAAAAATATCAACTAAAAATAAATTTATGAAATTGGATTTTAATATAAAATTAAAACTGAAGAGAAAATAATATAATAATCAATAGTTAAATCTAGTGATGCAGATATTTAATACAAATAAAATTAAAAAATAATGTTTTAATGATAAATTTATAACTTATATTTAAATATTTTGACAGCATTTGATTTTCTATAGGAGAAAATTCCTATTATGTAAAAAAATTTATACCTCTATATTCTGAATGTTTAATCGAAGATGAGAAGCTAATTATTCTATAAAAAATGAACTATTTTTTTATCAATAAATGGAGAATTGCTTACAATTTATTCTTCTCTCCCCCATCAGTCCCAAATATACAAAGTCTTAAAATATACTTGGAAACTTTTAAGAGTTGTAAACTTACACTACCATAGTGAATGGTAACATGTAGGCCACAAAATGGGTTCATACACGGGTATGACTGTACAGTGATACAAGTAACGATTTCCTTTATTTGGTTCATAATGAACCAATTGAAGCATTGAAATGACTTTCTGGAAAGCAATTCAAGTTCAAATAAAAGTGCTTATCACAGTTCTCTTCAATTCATTTTTTCTCTCCCAATAAGATAGAAAATTTTGCCAAACAATCAAATTGCTTGTGCTAGAAGTATTTATTTATCTCTTCATTCAGAAAAGACTTGGACCATCTTAACAATACAATGGGATTTTTCTACTTAAAAATTTCAAATTTCTTTTCTTTGAATTTAGTTTTCATACAATTATGAAGTAATTTCACATCCGTTGTTTGTGGAATTAATTTCGCCTTTTACAATAATTTATAATAAATATTATTAGTCTTTTTTATAATATTACATATTTATATATTTTAATATTTATATCTTAATGTCTATAATATTCTATGTTAATTATAGATTTAAAAAGAAAAGAAAGCTTATAATGGAACATTATTGTTATTGATATTCAAAATAAAATTTCTCATGTTATCGGAGAAGAGATAGTTTTTTTTTTTTTTTTTGTATTTTTTAATGTTAAAAAATGATATTTTTTTTGTATAAATAATGCATTAAATTTTTCCCTTGAAAATTATTTTTGAAAGTTTTAATTTTTGACATGATTTAAAATATAAAGATAGTTTAATTTTTTTTAATGCTTACAATATTTTATGTTATTTATAGATTTAAAAAAAGAATGTTAGAATGAAACCTAATTGTTCTTGATATTCAAAATCAAATTTCTCACATTACTAGAGAAGAAGTAATAGTTTTTATTGTATTTTTTAAAGTTATAAAATGAATACTTTTGTCTGTATAAATAATGTATTGAATTTTCCCATATAAAATTACTTTTGAAATTTTTTTTTTGATTTAAAATATAAAAATAGTTTACAATTGACAAAATTTATTTGAAGTAACTAATAAATTTGATTCATTGCCAGTACTGACATGAAAATGTTTAACTACATATTTGTATGAAATAAAAGATAGTTCATTTCAAAATTTTGCTACGAATTCATTACAATCGAGATAATTTTGATTGTGACTCGGTTCCATTGCAGTACCTTCTTTCCAGAAACACATTTTAATGATTCAGATTATAATGAGATATATATTTACGGATAATCACAATAACTTGCGAAAACACAATAAAAAATATCATATGCAATAGCAATAATTTGGAATTAACATTTCATAACACCACAGCGTAACAAATGTACCATTTCCAAGCACTTTTTAACAACAAATTTAAACAATACACATTTTATACACACTATTTTCATAAGAACCAAAATTTGTTAACAAATATAATTATTCCACAATACACAACCGGTGACAAATGGCAGTTATATTGATATGCCATGTACTAACTACGGTTTTTTTGTAATACATTTCCTAACCAAGCAGTGCTGTTGATAATTGCAATGTCTGCTCTAAAGTCTAATCCATTACAACCATTAGAATCACACGAAATTACAGTACTCTATCAGTTTAACCACTGGTTTATCAAAATATTCCTACTTACGACTTTAGTGTTATTGTGAAATGTGTGCTGATAAATTAAAGCTATTTTAGAGGCCATTAATAGTTATTATTTAAAAATTATAAAGCATGAAATTTTTATAATAAAAATTAAAATAATAAATTGAAAAATATTAAAAAAAGTTATACATTTCTTTTTGTAGTTGTTTTCAGCAAAAGAATCATTGACTGCCTATTTTGCAAGAAGGGTTATAAAAATTGAAGATGTTTGGTTTTTAGTTTAAGATTTTTTTTTAAAATTCAAGAACCTTTTGAAATTTATTGCCACATACAATAAAAATAACAAATTGATTATAGAGGTCATTAATAATTTATTATTAAAAAATTATAAGCCATGAGATTTTTATAATTAAAAATAAAATAATATATTAAAGAAATAAGAAATATATATTTATAATTTTTTTTCCATTATTTTTTACAAAATAATCACTGGTTGGCTGTTTTGCATGAAGAATTGTAAAAATTAAAGAAGTTTGGTTTTTAATTTAAAATTCTTAAAATGTTAAAAACATTTTTAAACTTTATGCCACCAACAACGGAAATGATAAGAATAAAAAATTTAAAATATTTTGCCAAAAATCCACATAGTTAAAATCAAACAATTTATTTTATAAAGAAAGAGAAAAAAATCCAAAACTATTTCAAAGGATTACTATTTTTTTTTATTGTTAAATCCACAGTGTACTATTTTTAAAAGATTCACTAAAATAATGAACTTATAAATTTTGATTCTTGAGATGGTTTTGCATATTTTGGATTCTTAAAATAATCTAATTATTTCCAAAGGAACTACTACTCAAATTTTAAAATGATTGAACAACCTCATTGCATATTATATGCAATGAGGTTCCTCAACCATATATTATGAAATCCTTCTCTCTATCCTAAGAGTCAAGTCCCAAACTCTAATCTACCTTACCTTCGTAAAAAGCTCCATAATATCGCTTACTTACAATGCTGTCCAACAAATTTTCAAGAAAAACAATCTTTGATTTTAAAATCTAAATCTAGTTCTAGAGAAAGTTTTTATAAAACTAGAAATGTAACTGTTTCAATTATGTTTTAATATCCATACATCATTTTTTTCTATATGTGTGTTTGAATCAGATTGTTAATTGGAAAGATGTAAGTTTCCAGAAAAAAATAAATTCATTGTCATTGGAAATGACGAATATTTTAATGAACTAACAATTTTATTACCTGCGTAGCAATATCTTTCCAAAGCAGTATAGAGCAAGAATCAAATACAGCACAAATATTCAGCATTACAAAATTCTTGCATGGAAAACATAAACTCTTTTAATATAAGAAACGATTACATCACAATGAATACAAGGTTCCATAGATTTTGTATATGAAAAATTTCAAGATTAGCACTACAGACAGCACATTATAAATTAATAATTATAAGCATTACATGTAAAGACGACAATACCAACAATTATATGAAATGAGTTATTTTAAGAGTTCATTATTTGCATTTGTGTGGCATTAAAAAGTTCATTTTGAAATACAATATTCATCATTTTTTATGTCAAAAATTATCTGTCATAACCAATCAGATATTTCAGTGGCGTCTTAAAAATGACATCGTTTAAAGATATTTCCATAAACGATAAGTTAGAAATAAAAAATAATTTATAAATTCATTTTGGTTTGCTACAACAATGATAATGAAGATTATAAAGAATTGAGACAATATTAACTTATAGTGCCATAAATTAAAAATATATCATATAAAATTTAATTATAGATAACATATTTATTTTGTTTTAACAACAGCTCGTTCTTTGTGACAATAATTTTCATGTCATTTTACAATATTTGATATTTAAATGCCACTGAAATACTAAAAATTGGGCAATTTAGTTCAAGAAATCGTTACTGTGAGAAACATATACTTTTTCGAAAAGAATTTATATTACATATAATTATTTGACTGATAAATATTGAAAAAATTCCACTAAAGAGGCTAAAGCACAATATAACAATATAACGGTATTTGAAATTCAGTTGCAGCTCAATATTCTTTTAACCCTAAGACATTCTAGAAATTTTTAACATTAGTTAAGTAAAAAAAAACCTTTCCACGGCACAAAAAATTTACGTCATTTATATCCACATCGAAACACTAAAATAAAAAAATGAACAAAAACCTTAACTACACACCTTAAATATTGATGAAATATGATGATTATGAACACTATTCAGATATGGAGTAAGTGAATATTATACTAAACCGATCCTTACCAACAATAGCCCTTTCAATAACATATGTATATCTTTCAATGCACGAGTACAACAGTAAAGCATGTAAAATGCACACATACTAAAAAACTGGCACAGTACCTTCATATTTCCAGCTCTAATTAAATTGGTCGAATATTTTTCTTAAAAAAATATGGATTTTATTTGAAATGAAGTAATAATATTTTCGAATATTCAGCATCTGCATTTAATGGAACTGAGCAGAATCGATTCTAATTTCATATAAAAAATAACCACGTGGATTCTATATGGTAAAATCCAAATGATTAATGATTATTGTATCTTTTATATCATTAAACGAGATTTTGATTATCTAATTCTTCATTTAATCCAGAAAAATCTGGAAATATGAAGTGTTCAGTAAATAACTTCTCAGCACTCAGTACCAACAAGTATAGTTCATTCTCTCATCGTTTTGTTCTCGGTATGTAAAGCTGTTTGCTATAATACAGTATTCAAACGATTTAAGTACTCTCTAATTAAGTATTTTAGATGTTTGAGAAAAATTATATCGAATAATTCAAGACAATAAAATTCATCACATAATTCGGTCATACAGATCATTTTTTTAATTCCCATTATTTAATATTTAAATTGCAAGTAAAAATTTTAAATGTATCCGTTTCATTTTATGCTTAGCATTTAAAAGATGGCATTCTAAAATCTTACACATCTGTTAAGATCATTTTTATGGCATGGTAAATATAATTGTTTATATGGTACAGATAGAATTGTTTCACGGTAAAAATCGAATTGTTTATAAAAATCAAATATTATATTAAGTAAAATTAAAGCCGCAGGTAGTGTTTGAAAATTAAACTGAGAGAGTTAATTTGATTTCCATTTTTTGTTTTTAGATATTTAAAAAGAAATTTTAAATAGTGCTAAGTATTGCATTTTATAGTGCTAAGCAAAAGCCAACAGCTTTACATCTCAACCTTCAGTAACAAGTTCACAGCTAGAATTGCAAAGGACGCATTTATGACTCTAAGAGGCTAAATGCTTTACATTTCAAACTACACAACACCAAACGATATTATTTCAAATGGACATGCGGTAACTGACACACAAAAAAATACAAGAATGAGGTAGGCGGCAACCCAGACGCGTTTAAATAAATAGATATTTAACTCAACACACTCGGTAGAAAAAGAAATGATTTAACAAACTACAATAAACACACAAAAAAGCAAAACGAAATCCATGTCAATACCATATTACAAATACTTTGCAAATGGGATGATATTAGGGCCGGATTTTATACTCTAGGGGCACTTAGGCGCTGAAAATCATTCCCCCACCCCCTTTTTTTCCTCTGTGATTTTCTATAACTACATCCTTATATTTTAATTCTCAATATAAGCAGTTTTGCATAGAACATTCTGTTAAACAAACAAAATTTTGAATCGCTTCCAATAAGGGTCCACGCAGCATTAAAAAATTAATCCAAATTTAAAAGTAATTTTTTATAAATTAGTCTTTTTTGCCCTTTCCTTTTTTGATAAAACCTATATATCAAATGCTATATAATTATAAAATTTGAAATTTTTATAAATTTATCCAGATTTTTTAGAGCTACATTTGAATGCTTTATAATTAAAATACTTTAAATGTTATATGAGTAAAGAATCTGAATTAAAAAAATATCATGCTTTTTTTAGAGCTTTGAAATTAAATAATGTAAAGCTTGTAAAGATTAATTAGAAAGCGTTTTGTCAAATATCATCATGATACTTGATTTCAGTTGATTCAATTTGAATGCATGGATCTAATAAACTAGATAAATGCATAAAATTATTGCAATCAGAAAATATCCCACAAAAGTGTATTAAAATCTCTGGGGAAAATTGCAAGGCCCCTAGGTACTTGCCTGTTTGATAGTCCGACCTTCGATGAAATAAGTGTTTCGTATTACCAGGTGATTTCAGAACACCTGAGATTGTTGTTTATATATATATAAATATCATATGATTAAGTAGATTTTAATACTATTATTGATGCCTAAAGTACAGAAAAAAATATCTTTTTACTGTAAATATGGAATAATATGCATACATTTGATAAGAATTTCAGCTTTACGTTTGTACAAGAATCCTCCATCTCTCTCAAATGTTAATATTATATTTCAAGTTTAAAGTCACTACCTAGGTGTATACTTGATTTTACAATGAGACGTATTAGGTTTTGCTTTTAATGGCCTATTAATGAATGAATGTTCATATTTTAACATTTGAACATTAGCGATGTAATGTTAACAATACTTGAAATTCGAAATCACGAATTTTCCGACAAAAAAATCCTGATTTTTAGTAAATGGTCACAATTCATGGTGTTTTTTTTTTCTGGTTGTTTAACATTGCGACCATTTACTGAAAATTTCAATGTTTCAATCTGATCTCAGGTACATTATATAACAACGGGTATTTTCTCATGAAAAAAGTACCCGAGCGGTTTTCATGAATTAAAAAAAAACGAATGACATTGATTACAACGCATATAAAAACCTACGATTATGAATGCATTGAATGTTTTTGTTCCATGCGTCCTTTGCAAATCCTTAGCAAAAAAAGAGTATATAACAACAGAATAGTCATTCCATCAATAGGATCGTAAAAGCACGGATTAACAATGATCAAATAAATACTAGATACAAAAAAACCATGGTCCCGATGCGACGAGATTCTTCAACTGATCAGGGAGAAAAAAAATTAAGCACACAAAAAGTACCTTTTTTGAATCTAGGCATGCTTTAAAATGTGAGGCTACTTCCAATAAGCTTGAATTTCCCATCCAATCCAAATTTGCAAGTCTTTTGTACAATCAGTTCTGCTGGCTCGATGATTTTTTTTTTCTTTCTTCGAATTCTTCTTTCTCAGTTTTTTTCGCCTTTTCAATTGCAATGAATTGTTCTATTTTTGAGTCCAACAGCATTCTTGCACATTCCGTAACAAAGGAGGAAAAAGAAAAGAATCTGAAATGATCAAAGTATATCACGTGTGTATTGTATCGAGTTGGACAACAAATGCATTATAATGAACAGTGAATAAATAGCAAGTAAAAAGAAGAATAGTAATGAAAGAATTGTAATTTTCAGTCAAGATTAGTAAATGCATGCATAGCTGAAAATTGTCTAATAAATAGCGTAAGTAATGGCAGTCTTACTTAAATACTTAGAAACAGTAAAAAATGATTCCATTTAAATGAAAGAACCCTTTTGAGAAGATGGACTTAGCTACATTTTGTTAAATGTTTAACTTTTATGAAACTTCACTTCAAAAAATAATTTTTCGCTGTATCACACACTATAGCTTCAATAGATTAATTTAAAAAAAAAAATAAGAATACCTTAAACGAACAGTTTCGAAATCAATAAAAATTGTATTGTTGGTCTAGTTTTTTTAAGAACTGCAATGTGTTGTTCAGCCAACGAAATTAAAAGCAGGGAGCGACTCTCGTTTTACAAATACTGAATTGGCAATCATACTCTTGCATTTCCTTCTTGGTAAAAATTTACAGATAAAAAATAAGAATACCTTATTTTAAGTCCTGAATCCTTGATTTTTTTTTTTTTTTTTTTGAAGTTAAGATTGGCGCTGAAGGGATTTTTGGTCTGTAACGCAAAAATAATACCAATAAAAACAATTGTTAACATTATGGAAACCATAAGTAGTGCTATATCGCTGAAATTTATCTCTAATTGAAGAAGCACCAAAATCTACACTAGGACTTAATTCTTTTTATTTCCTTTAAGAATAATAATCGGGAGAATCCCCTAATCTTTGCATAACAGAGCCTAAACGGAGTGTAATACTATTGCTAATGAAATTCTTTAATCGAAGGTAATTATTAATAACCATATGTGGATGTATTATTGTATTTAATACAATATTTAATTTGCTCATAGCCATTTTTTTTCTGTAATAGTAATAATTGGGAAAATCTAATATTTGCATAACAAAGCCAAATGGATTGTAATATTGGTGTTAATGTAAATTCTTTAATCAAAGGTAATTAACAATAATCATATTCTATCTGGCAATGTATTGTATTTGATACCGAATTTTATTTGCTCATAGTTACTACTTTTTACTTATTTATAAGAATAATAGTTGGGAGAATTTAATCGTTACATAACAAATCCCAATGGACTGTAATATTGTTGTTAATGCACATTTTTTAATCAAAGGTAATTGATAACTATAATCTATCTGGCGATTTATTGTATTTGGATACAGAATTTTGTTTGCTCATAGCCTAATCTCTTTATTTTCTTTAATAATAATAATTGGGCTAATCTAATCTTAGCATAACAAATCCAAGAGGAAGACAGCATTATCGTTAATGTTAATTCTTTAACAATTTCCATTTCTGGTGATATTTTATATTTGGCATAGTATTTCGTTTGTTCATAGCCAAAACTAAGGTCAAATTAATGATGACAAAGTTTTGAGTAAAGCAAATTTCAAGAATAATACGACTAAATTGATTCTTGAAATTAATTGTTAGAGAGGATTTACCATTACTTACACTACAATCTCTTACATTTTAAAATATGATTTAAATGCTTGCCTTTGGGGTTAATTTCCTACCACCAAATCTTCCTTAAGGCTTTTTTTTAAATATATGGAAGCATAAACTCCTACCTTTCAGTATTGCCTATACTTTCCTTAAAAGTCCATCCAGCCTGTTGCTGCATTCACAAATGTTGAATAAAAACTACGCTTTAAACGATTCCAGGCAGGGCACTGGATTGGTTGTGCGAATTTAATAGATTCCCTACAGAAATTCTCACAGATCGAGGGGAATTTCTGTAGTCAATCGACTACAAACAAAAAGCTCTAACCGTAAACAATCAACTGAAAATAACAAAATTAATTTAACATCCACAGTAAAAAGTAAATTAAACAACGGAATTTAAGGGTTTCTTTTCAATTAAAAGAGAAATTTCACTTGATTCTTAAATTTCGGAATTTTTTCACCATACGTTGTTTTCGAACTTGATACAAAATCTGAAACACATTTTATCTACACCAGATTATAGTCAACATTTTCAGACAATCTGTTAAGAAAATATCCAATTTGCTATCAACACAATATTGGAAAATATGAGTAAATCAAAGCAATACCAACAAAAGCAAGTCTTCTAGAAAGGTTATATGCAAATAGGAATTGTTTGATCAAATTTGAGCATCAACTTAATTAAAGTTACACTAATAATCTGTAAGAATATCAAGTCTTTTTTTTTAAACATGTAATTGAGGATATCATAAGATACTTTGCAATTTGATCAAATACGATTAACCCGTTTGTCTCAGACGCTTAAATGCCCTTGCTATATTATATGTTTGCATCTGATGTTTGATTACTTTAGTTCTAGAAACTTCATATAACTATCATAAAAATGTCTGTCAACTAGACTAAATTCCCTTCAAAATGTCAAATAGGACTAGAAACATATTTTGCCCCCTCTCCCTCATTTCGAATATAACCAACAATCCTCAGTAAAAAAGACGAAATCAGGTACTTACCATCCTACGAAGATTGCTCGCCCTATACTAATAATAAAACGAAATGAACTAACAGATTGACACAATTGGGAGGTTTTAATTGCGTTTATTCAAAATGAATAAAGTGCTGCACAAAATTAGAGTCCATCCTCTCATACAGATGCAGTTATTAAACTGGAATGAGTAGACTTACACTGTTTTGAAGAGTTATTGCTCTGGTTCTCCGTATCGTGGTATGTCGAAGATCTCTGCGAAAAGTGCGGGAACCGCGAGTCGGGTCCAGTTGGCCCGGAACCAGTCCAAGTGCTCAGAGTGTTTGGCCCCCAGGGACCTTAGTTCGGGCAATTTCATCATGAGCATGGCGAAGGTGTTGGGCTCTCCGGGGTGGTGCTTAACAGTGGCAACCTTCAGGGCTTCGATCAGGCGCTCTTGGATGCGGTCAATGGCTTTCGGATCGTAGATGCCCACGCGTTCTGTTGTACACAGGAAGTATATTGAGAAAAAAAAAATCATTATTTGTATTGTAATAAATAAAAGAAATATCACAGAGAAATAAAAAGGAGCTACAGAAAAAGAAAAACAATGGTAGATTTCGGCATTCCGTGGTTTTTAACAATGTTTATTAAGAGGTCCACCCTTTTTTATTAAGCTGGTCGATTCAGCTTCACATTGTGGCATATATTTATTATGTAATAATTTAATATATATATTTTAAATCTTATTAACCTATTTAAAATATATTTGTTTTTAAATGTGAAGTAAGAATGCCTGGCATCTACCTTAAGTAACAAAGAATACAATATAAAATACACAATATTAACAGTGGTGCGAAATATTAAAGAAGTTTAGGGCCACAAAATGTTTAAATCCTCTATTACGAATGACAATTTAAGTCACCTAGTTTTGGGATCTGATTTGAATGCTTTAAAAAAGAAAAAAATGTATTGGAGCAAAAATAATTGATTTATAAAAAAATCTATATATTTTAAATAAATGTTCATTTCATGATGCTTTTATTATAACGACAAGATGCTGAAAAATGCCGATTTATAAATGAGCTTCATGTATAGGATAAACACTTTGTTGTGCCTGAATAGAGAGATTTGCACGCACCAATTTAGACAGTAAATGTCAATGTTTCTTTAATGGAAAAATTACTTCAGAGTAATATTTGTACTCGAATGATGTAAATCATGTCGGGATCAATAATAAAAATACAGAGCCATTTTCGGAATTTCAAAATAACTATCCTGCAAATACAGAAACGCAGTTAAAAAGTGCAAAACTTTGATTTAAATATTTTTGCAGACACATTATCACACTAATCTTAAATTTCATGCAATAGGGAGAGGGAAATGTGCATTATTTTTATTTCTCTTATTTTTATTCCCAAATCTTTATAATTTATTTTTTAATTCGGAAGTTCTAAAATAAAAGAGCTGAATTCAGAGCTTAATTTCATAAAGAGCATTTTTAATCGGATAAGAGAGAATTCATTTTGATCCAATGTCAGACAAATAACAGATTTGATCCAGTGTTTGGCAATGGATCAAGACGATTACAAACAATCATAATGATATATAGTCTTACATAAGAATGGAAGAATGGTGAAAGATGAAACAGAAATGAGGCTAATAGCATACGCACCTGAAGTGAGCAGTATCACCGCACAGAATATTCCGATTTCAGAATCGTTCAGGTTCAAACTGTTGATCGAATTGATAAAGTTGAAAAGTGCCAACACAAACTCGTACTAAAATAAGGAAAAAGAATATAAATACAATTATTCACAAGAAATAATGAAAAAAATCATAATGTAAATACAATTATTCACAAGTTATGATGAAAATAAAAGAATATAAAAACAGTTATTCACAAAAATAGCAAAAAATAAAATATCAAGGCAATAGGTTAAAAAAAATAATAGAATATAAGAACAATTATTTACAAAAAAATTAATGAAAAAATAGTAATAAAAGTACAAATATTCATATAAATAATTAAAAAATAACGGAATATAAAGACAATTATTCACAAAAAAAATTTTAAAAATCAAAAAATATAAATATAATTATTTACAAAACGTCTTAAGATGTTTGCGGTTAAAAGAAAATTATATAAATGGAAATTAATAATGAGCATTTAAAAAACTTCATTTGCCACACAGAAATAATAAACTAGAGTAAGATATACTCATCTTAGGGACTTAATATTTGATTTTATAAAGAATTAACTGACATTTTGGTGGACATATTATATATATATTCATAAGAAAGTTGCTCTTTGAATTAGTAAACTTAAAAATCACTTAAATCACCGATGTTAAAATTATATACAAAGAATGAATGACATTAAAGCACTCTTAAAATACATTTAATTGCAAGAGACCATCCCAATGTACCAGAGCGGTACATTCCATGAGATATTCTTGTGAATTTCATGATAGCTGTTGATAAATATTAATCAGAACGGAAATTACATTATAATCACAAATTTAAAAATAAAGTATTTTAAGAAATTAGTTTAGATTCATGTAACACTGGGTTTCTATTTTTTTTAAATGCTTTTTCTTATAAATTTATTGGCATAAGTTTGTAGTTATCACATTATCAAATACACTCTAATACTATTAAGAAATATACATACAAGGATTTAATACATGGCACAGAATAATTTCACTTAAGAAATGCTTTCTAGTATACGACTTTTCCATTTATTTTGTAACAACAACCCCCGTACATATTGGAAAATTCAGATTTCACTTATTTTGTAGCTATATAAGAACTTTATGTCTACAAACACAAACACACTAAGCCGAAGCAAAACAACAACAAGGTAAGTCTAAATTTTTTCAAAGAATTCTGCTTGATTCTTTTCCAAAGATTCAAAGATTCCGAGACATGTAATTAGCAATAGGTGCATTGTTTGGATAAAAGTGAATAAGAACTGTTTACGGTAATTAAATGTTAATAGGAAAGTCGAATAAAAGATCTTGTGGGTAGACTTACATCGAACATGAGTTCTATCTGGTGTCGAGTGATGTAGTTTCCATCTGAGAAGGTGATGGTGTTCTCGCCCTGCCCGGTGAGCTTGGCGCAGTGCATGACCCAGACCTCAAAGAATCCGTTCTTGATGAGCCTGAGTTGGTCATCCTGCGTCAGGTCCGAGAAGCCGGGGATCTTTTTGGCGAACTCCACTATCCTCTGGATGGAGGGTGTCAGAAAAGTGGCGAAGTGTTGCCACATTACGATCTTCTGGTGCTCCACGCTGTCAGGACCTCCATCGTTCTGGAAATCGTTCGCACTCTGGAAGAGATATTGGATTATTTAATCTTCGAATTTTCGATATATTTGGAATTTAATAAGTGCATGCAGAAGGAAATGTATTTTACAAAGGCACATTCTCACGAAGAGGCTCTGTGTTAGTATGTGATCACAAAACAATATTATGTTAGCATTCTCAAGCAAAAAAGTTGTTAGCAGTTTATTTTAACACAGAGATGATTTTGTTAGCATTTTCTTAGAAAAGGAGTTGCGTGTTAGCACATTATTGCAAAAGGAGCTAAGTGTTAGCACATTCTTGCAAAAGGAGCTAAGTGTTAGCACATTCTTGCAAAAGGAGCTAAGTGTTAGCACATTTTCACTTCACTTAGGAAGACTTTTTATCCCTACTTTAAAGAATTGTACGCTCACCAGTAGCCTTTTGAATTAAGGGCGGTATGGTACAAATGAAGGATGTACAATGTAGGAAAAAGATTATCTGTTTAATACTCTGACTCTGCTCTTAACTTCAAACAGATAAATCAATCTTCAAATTTCAAAAATAGATAAATCGATGTGCATTTCAGCAACAAATTATTCTTCGTTGTCAGGCTGTCTTCAGGATGTTGTCTTGGATTTCTGACAACTCTTAAACAATCCACTCTGAAAAGTCCTCTATAAAAAGAAATCTATTCCATCAGATATTAAAACTCAATTAGAATGCTATTGTAGGCGATATTCAGGTTTCCAAGGTCATTTAGACAAACGGAAAAAGCCATGTTGTCTCTATCCTTTATGTTTGATTTATAGACTCAGCAAGATTTGAGTGAAATGGATTAAAATTTTTAAAGAACTATGTCTTCAAATGTAAAATGTATGCTTATAAATTTATTGAAATGGTTCACTTAATTCAGATTTTTTTTCCTTTTTCCGGTTTTTTTTTTAGCTTGGGATCGATAATCGAAGGGTTTAAATATATATTTTTCAACTTTTCTGTATCAAAAAACTAGTTTATATAATATTTATTTATACAAAATCAATAGGAAGAAAATCAACTAATTAAATTATCGTCTGTTTAAAATTAATGTAAAAATGTGAAAATTTGATCCAAAACCTTATATTTAATTTTAGTAACTGAGTTTAAATTAGCTAACCTAATAAAAAATTATATCAATTTTTGATATAATTGGAATTTAAGGCTTTCCATATTTCAATTATTAAAAAATATCCGAATAAGATAATAATTTATATTCTGCCTAATGTTTACCAATGATTTTTTTAAAGAATATTTTTCGTCATAGTTATTGTCAAGATGGTCCTTAAAATATTTTTTAAAATTTTAATTATGTTATTCAAAGTGATAAAAATCACAAACTTGACTAGTTATTTATAGTTCGACTTAAACATGCTTTTATCGGAGATTTTCTGACAATTTCGGCACGCACTTGATTTGAATCATCTATTCTTTCAGGTTATACCCTATTGGATAAAATTTAATTTATCACAGCTTGAGAGGATTTTTATGATTTCTTTATTTATTGTTTTTGAGGGATCTAATGATCACATATCTTTCAAGTAGAATCCAGTAGAGACATTTCGAACGCCTTAACACACTCTTGATAGCCTGTTTTAGTTTCAATTAAGTTTAGGCATTCTAAAAAAGGGAAAGGACCTTCCTCATCGATAGTTGAGTCAGCAGATAAAGATTATTTACAGTTCCCCCTCACCACCCCATGTGAAGTGAAAAACACAAAGTGTGAGTAGTACTCACAAATATTGCTGGCTTTTTTACCATGCCCCGAGTTCTGAGGTCCGTGTAGTCACAGTTGGCGTGGTGAGCCTGGGAGACGGTCAGAGTGAGGTCGTACAGAGCCACCTCCTTGTTCTCCATGTCCCGCAGGGACTGGTCACTCTCGGCCTGGGCCACACGGCTTTCTTCCATGCGTTCACGGGTGCGTTTGGGTACGCGACCATACCGCACCGCTAGGAGAAAAAAAAACATGATGTTAGGGAAAATTGTTATTATAGCGGAAAAGTATCTATTGAATGGCTGTTATATATCTAAATGAACAAAATGAAAATATTTTTTGAAAAAAAATAAGGGAACAAATGGATCTTTTTAATTCTGCAAAAGTGAATTAGAGATATAATTTAAAGAATAAAAAATTAGCAGAATTTTTTCGAGTATTTTTAATTTTTGTTTCAAGAAATTGATTACCTAATTTATTTCGCTTATGACATGAGGTTGCAATTAATTTCCCACTATAACAGTGATTAATGAGATAATACAGCATGTACTAAATTTTTGTTTAATAATGAACAAAATCTTCTTTTTGTAGGATGATTTTAATTTTTTACTGCTTTTTATGCAAAAATAGAAGAGCTTTCTTTCTCTTTATTCAATAACAGATGAATCATCAAAATTTTTTTCAGTAAATGGATTTAAAAAAATAACGAATGTAAAAATAGCATGTAAAAAATTATGAGGATGTCAAGTTTATTAGCCAAGCCAACTGAAAATATTTTTTGTTCCAACAGTTTAAGCTTGAAGCATGCTAATAGTACTTATTTGGCCAAGCCTTTTTTTCTCCCCAAAAGAATTATATTGACCATTTTTTCTAAAAACACTAAAATAATTGTCTATAGCATTCTTCTTAATAGATTTTTTGAACAATTATCACATATCGAGTTTTAAATGCCTTTATTAGGTACTTTTTTATGCATGTCGAGTTAATGATAATCTCAAGCTGACTATTATAATCAACTATGAGAGAAATATTTTAGATTAAAAACACGAATGAAAAACACGAAACGCTGTTTAATTATTACATATTTATTTATATTTTCATATCAACTACATAACTACTTTATAACTGAATATTTGTAATATTATACAAATTAATATAACAATATAATTATTCATGTGTAAGTTATTTTAATTATGTTCGACGCTTAGTCTTTTATTTATTAGCTATATTCATAAATATTATAAATTCTTGAAATTATAATTTTTTATCATAAAATTAAGTATTTTTCGAATGTAATCAAAATTTAATGAAATTAATCGATTAAATAACAATTACGTTATAAGTAAATATTTTTACTTTTAATTAAAGGTTATTTTTTACCCTTAAGTTAAAAATTATTATTTGAAATGTTATACAATCTTCAAAATCCCTTTTAATGAAATTTACAATTATGTTGGGTATAATTTTTCAAAATTTGATTAAATTAATTCATTAACGGAATAATTAAACTCTGAAAATATTAAAATAATATATTGTTATCCAGAAAATAAGCATTAACAAAATTTAAAAATTCTATCAAAATGGGAAGTGATCATAAAAATGAAGGAAAATCCCATCAATGCAAACCTAAGCATTTCACATCAAAAATATTTAATTAAAAAAAATCTCTAGTAAATTTTGTCAAAGATTTAAAAAAAAAAGAGAAAGCTAAGAATAAGAGTAAAGATGAAATTCTGTACTAATTTATTAGAGAATGGCACTTACAGTCTCTTGACATTCCGACATCGAGGCATTTTTTGAATCTGCAGAACTGGCATCTGTTCCTGTTGAGCCTGATAACCAGACACTTCTCATCCCTCAGGCAGCGATACTCAATCTTCTTCTGGATGCTTCTCCGAAAGAAGCCCTGCAAAAGAAACAACGCAGCGCATTTATAAAAAAGAATAAGAAATGTGCAAAAGACGGTGATATAATGCATTTAATTCTGTTCAAAATTGATTTTATTTTATTTGTATGAACCCGTTTTAAAATAACACAAGGACTATTTTGAGACGGACCTCTTAATTTTAAGTCACGATCAGATTACGAGGACGACACCTAAGTTGGCACTCCCCTTTCCAATCTTCCACATGACACAAGCGGAAGTGCATTTACCCACGACGAATTTAACGTGCACCAGACCCATTTACACAACAGTGTTATGGTGGAATTGGGTCCCGAATCTGAGACCATCGGGTTCCGACAGCCACCGAAGCCCTTGCATAAAATTGAGATATTCATCCAAAATCATTTCAGGAAATTTAAACTTATCTCTGGAGTAGAGAAGGTATCAAGAGTTCGAAATTAATGGATATATTTTGACACCAGACGTCAAAAGTGGCATAGGAAATACAGGTGGTAGGAAATATAGGAATGATATAAATATACTAAAATTTTTATGGACTAATTGATGTTTTGTAAAGACTAATATAGCTGGATATATAAACCCTTTCTCATCCTTTGTCCTTCTGCCACTGATACAGTCAGGCCAAGTTCAGAGTTCTTTTTATTTATTATAGATCGCTGTAACATGTCAAAATTTATTAAAATCTTGAAAATTGATTATATAATACTATATATATAT
This sequence comes from Argiope trifasciata, assembly GCA_026543055.1. Classification (NCBI taxonomy): domain Eukaryota; kingdom Metazoa; phylum Arthropoda; class Arachnida; order Araneae; family Araneidae; genus Argiope; species Argiope trifasciata. The sequence continues at coordinate 305,515 of JAPMOQ010001131.1, read as the reverse complement.
ATATATACTTTTTCTATATCCATAATTTGTAAGCTAGAAAAAAAAAGTCTGCATCTTTCGATTTATAAGAATCGTAAGTAAATTCTTTATAAAATATAGTTTCTTTGATTCTAATCTTAAATTAAATATGCTTTGTGATTTATTCCATTTATACAAAAATATATCTAGTTTTTTTCATATTAAATACAATAACTTTATTGTTTGAAATCAAGCAATATAAATTACTTTTTGATAATAACAATATAAATTAGTTTTGTTTTTTTAAATGATCACTAGATGGCGATAGGAGAAAGATTAGAAAAATAGCGCCGAAATTCAAATACGCTGTAAAAGTTCAGCACCATGATTACATCTCGTTATATGATCAGATCACATATCTATTAGAATAGCATTGATAGTTATAAATTAAAACATTCGTATATACGTTTGGAATTGCGTATATAATATGTTCTATTTAAGGAATTTGCATAAAATACAAATTAATTTTTTTAAACATTTATTAAGGAAAAATAAAATGCACGATATTAGCTCATAGATAAATATTTCTTTTGTTTCATTTTTATTTATTTATTTATTCTTTAAAAAAAATTGATTAACTTCAATTTGCAAAAAAAAAAAAAAAAAAATCTATATAGGCAATTCAGTTTCAAGATAAGTTTTTTTTTCTTCTCTAATCCTCGCCCATAAAAATATTTAAAATGTTGTTCACTAAATCACATTTCTTTTATGGATTTTATTAGCACAGTTTCATAACGCTCAAAAGGCTGCTATTACGGATATATTAAAGTTTTTATATTGAAAAAATATATTATTATTTAATTATTTTTTTTAAATTTATTATCCGCATTGCTTTTCTGATTATGCATTCCCCACACAAGATATATTAGTAACTGTATAACTTTTACAATACTAACTGAAATAAAAAGCATATATTATTTTATTAGGCTAACCAGATACAACACAGAACATTAAAAGATTTTCGATATTTCCTTTACACCTCCTTCTAGCATCCAGTCAAAAAAATTAATAACTAACTAAACAACTTTCAAGTTTATTAGAAATAAAAAAATGTTTCTTAATCCTTCTACAATTCTCATTTATTTATTTCACCTTAAGAAATAATTCGCATCCTCCAACAAAGACGAAGAAAGAAATAAAAAAGAAGCAAATCTTCTCTAACTTTCTTCAAAATAAATAAACAAACAATATTAAAAATGAAAAAAAGCAAACAAATCTAATACATAAAAAGAAACGCATCGTATCCTGAAGTCGAATTGCAATCCTGGGCTAACTTCCAAAGGCTTATAAAAAATGACTTACGAAAAAATAAAAACACACTAGAAACCAAACGTTTTAAGAAAAACATCACGAAATTTTCTTCATCGAGTTCTACTGCAGCATTTTTAAAGGCTCAGAGAAGAGAGCCTTTGGGGGGAAATTTATCATCTGCGTTTCGAGACGACTTTGTATGATGGCTGTTTTGTACGTGCCTCCAATAACAAGGAAAGCTTAGAATTTTCATAACGAATTTATAAAAACTGGTGATGCTTCATGTTTTAAATTTTCATGTGTGCTGTCCAAATTTTTTAAATTGATGTAACCCCATTTATTTTGCTGACTTAATAAAGTGCAAAGAAAGGTTTTATGATTAATATGATGTTTATTTTTTAAAAAAACGGATGAGAAAAATGTATCGTATAATACACTAGATTTTTCACAAAAAAATTCATTGGGAATAAAAAAGTTAAATTATAGGTCATGATTAATGAGGTGAAATAAATGAAACTAAAGGCTTCGAAGATTTGGATCGAGTTCTTTTATTAAGAACTATTTGCTAAGTGAAAGTAACAAAACTGGTAGGATTTGTAATACGCAAAATATTAATATTATTCTAATATTTCATAATTTATAAAAATTGTATTTCTTATATATTTATTTAGTTAGCAACTATACCAATATTATTTTTTAAATTGACTATCTACGACCATTCCCTCTTCAGATTAATGAACTAGTCTTAAATCCGTCATTGTCAGTGAGCGATACGTTAAAAGACAAGTACGACTTTTAGAGCCTTAATTAGGATATTTTGAGGTGATTTGCGACTATAAATTACCACGGCAGTAGATGTGTTTATGTATATCATAAAACACAACACCATAAATATACCGAAAAAGCGGCAATATCATTTATTAATAACATACAATACTTGATAAAATATCAAATTACTTAAAATATTAATTAAAAAAGGAAAATAAATTGCAATATTTCAACTACCACAGTGTTAATTATTTTTTAAATCTAATTTTCGTTCTTAGGCCGTTATGTTTCCACCTAAAAATACCATTCAATGTATATGAAAAATAAAAAATTAAAATAAAAGATTTTCTTAATCAGTAATTTAAAATTTCTAACAACTGAAGAGAAGCCGAAAGGCTATCTGCTATAACTGACGCATGTCACTGGAGGATAAATAACAGAAATTAAAATTACCATTGGAGTGATATTCTTGTTGTCAATTATAGAACGAATCGCAACTCACAACATAAAAAGAAAGCCATAATTAATTATGAATTATCCCCACCTCCTCGTTTCTCTATCTTTCTCTGAGCATGGTTACTAGTTTTTTTAGAAAATCGGTTTTTGGGTCAACGATTGCTTCATTTTACATAATGCATCTTTTGGATGATGGACTTTTGAATAACGCAAATTGCGAACACGTGCATTCATTTTTTTCCAGACTTTTTCAAAGCTGTTATGACATCGGAAATTGCTTTTACTTTTGTTTTGTCTATATCCATATCCAAAGCTTTTGTTTCAAAGTAACTTCCCTTAATAAGATGAAGTCATTGGTTCCAACAATGTATTCAAAAATAAATAGTTAATCATCCTTAGACAATAGGTGTTTATAAGGGAATAAATGGATGCCTTTGAAATTAAAATCAAGAGAGATGAATACGAATTATTTTAAGTAAATAAAGATTTTAATAAAATCAAAATGTAATGTAATTTAAATTTTTTGAAAGCAAATATTAAGTATGAATATATTGTTAGTCGTTTAACAACATTCTTTCGAAAAACATCTGCTGGATGAAAAACAATTTATGTATAAAGTTATGTGTCTCGTTAATAGGTTGTTTTCAGAAAATAACAAGAGTTTCTTTTGTTTTGTTTTCCAATATTACTCACCGTAGTTTTTTTCATAAATTATTCCTCATTAAATATAATACCTTATACAGTAACGAGTAAATATAGGAAATTGAATTTATGTGTAAAAAAGTTTGTATAACAATTTATATTATTTAATTTGCCAATTAAAGAAAAATATAATAAGGAAAACTCTTTTGCATATAATGAAATTAAAATCAAAATATTCTGCCAGACGATTCAATATTATATATATATATATATATATATATATATATATAAATTAATTTCTCAATGATGTTTTTAAAATGTTTTAATCAAAACGTTCAGAGCAAAATATAAATATACCAATAGATAAATTACTGATATTCATCATTTTAAAGTTCTGTGCACTTTCTTTTCAATGTAGTTTTTATTACTCAATTTTTAGTTAAATAATGAATCATATCTATATGAAAAGTAACCATAACAATTTTTGAAATAGAATCGTGGCCAAAAACAGGGAAGAAGACACTTTGAATTGTTATCTTCGTTTCATTTCCATTCCTGAAGGCAAGATTTTTTGTGCAAGAGGTACGGAGGAGGCACGCCCGTTCACAGCACGGCACAAGCGCAGAAGAAACATAAAAAGAGACAATAGAGTGCTAGAGAATAGTTTCCTCAGTTCTTACATAGTGTGTTTTAAAAGGGATTCCTTACACTTGTCGATCACGGGCAAGGGAATCATAGGGATCTTTTAGAAGAATTTGCTTGGTATCCAATGATTTATCCCTACACTCGGAGCTTGGGAACTTTTGAAGAAAGTAGTTTTGCTGAGATTTCTGTTGCATTAATAAAGTAAAAAAAGTGGCATGGGATCAGCAAATAAGAGAATATTTCAGAATGAAGTTAAATGGAAAATTAATTACGTTTAAATTAGATTTTAAAACATCATTACACACGTATAATCTAACAGAGTCAATTTCCGCAAATTACAAAAGACGGAATTAGTATTTTAAACAATTATTTGCACGAAAAAAAAAATCAGATACTCCAAATTAAGAGTTCGTATAAAATTCCTTTACAAAATTTAAAAGAAAAACATATGGCAATAATCCAGGTTTATGAGATATAAAATGTTTTTATTAATTTTCTCTCAGATCAATAATTAATATTTAATATCAAACTTTGCTGGAAACTGAGATTAAGGATAGGAAAAATATCCCATGATTTTTATTAACTTTTATTGCAGATGGTATAATATTACTCATAAAAATTTCTATAATGTAATGGTGCTTTTTTTCTCCAAAAAACACGTGTAACACACATTTACCTCAAAACCCCGTTTTAATTACGAAATTTTTAGACACAATAAAAGAGACGATGAGTTAAATAATTTTGCTAGACCAACGCAACAACCACTTTTATTAAGTAAATTGGGTGAAATTCAGACGCAATAACTGCAGAGCCGCCGATTCCGAGAAAAAAAAAAGTGCCACATTAAGATTCAGCAACACTTTAGAATCTCGCTGGAGGAGCCGTCAATCAAGTTCAGAATGACCAGAGGCCACTTATAATTGGGTCGAAAGTTCAAGAAGGCTTCTCTGGTCTTTTTGGAAATAGATGTTTGATTTTTCACTCTTGTTTATTGGTGAGTTACTTAATACAAAAAAATTAGCACACTTTGCAAAAGTTGTAGTCGTGTCGAGATTTTGATTGTATCTAAAATATCATTTACTCTTGCCATAATTGAGCCTTGAATCATTTCTGATTTGATGAATCATCTGTCAACTTTTCGTAAGTTTGGAAAAAAAAACTATATAATGAAATTTCTGGAAAAATAAGTTCGTTAAAAAGTTCTTTGCCATAAACCATGACCAAGAATGAATCATCTGTCATCTTTTCATTGGTTTAAAAAACTATATTCACCTTGAAGCTTCTGGAAAATGAGTTCGTTAAATGGAAGGAATATTCTTCATCATGATTATCAAACATCAGGTTCAGTTTTTAGAAACGCTTTCAAAACTCTTTGTCGTGATTCATGACTAGGGGAGGATACTTTTCAATTTGGGAATTTAAACGCCGGAAAACGTAAATGTGTAAAAAGGTGTTTATATACAACTATATATCAATTCTCAAAATTTAGCTGAGCAAGAATAATATTTTAGGCGATTGTAGACTTTAAGAAGCTTGAGAAACAGAAATGCTTGCAACTCGGCAGTTAAATGTGAAAGTGATTAGAAAACAATAAAAAAAATCCAATTCGAAAGAATAGACAGTTGTTGAAAGCTGTGAGTGTGTCTTAAACAGATTAACTAAAAAAAAACTTTATTTTTCTAGTTACCAAATGAATAAATTAAAAAAATGGCTAATCCTATGAATAAAAAATTATTAAAAATAGTATCAATACATTATCAGCTATAATTGGTCAGATTCCTTACATTTATTTAGTTAATAGAATATCAATAAACAACGAACATCTTCTTCCCTCATATTGCGTATGGAATTAGAATCATAATGGAATCATTGTAAATAAATAAAATTATTTAAAAATAAAAAAAATAAGAATGATTAATCTAAAATAAAACACGTTAAATTGAGATGAGATATGGATCTAAATTGAATAATTTATTAAACGAAGGCCGTCATAACGTACACTGTCTAGGACTCAAAATGCCCTGTACTCACAAGCATAATTAGTTTGCAGAAAATAATTTCAAATATGAGATGTCTGGTTGCCATATAAATTAATAATACTAAACTTAAATTAAGTAGATTAAAACCCAAAACTCAAGAACTAAAATAGCACGGATGAATTATTTTTCAGTAGGATTTAAAAATAAAGACATAAAACAGGTAGTGACTAAAAACTAATTTCTTTAATTTTTGTTTTGAATATTAAAAATAATCCTCTTAGTTAGTTATTAAATATTACAATTGTGAAATCAGCAAAACAAAAATTCTATAAGTCATATTTTCAAATAAGGTTAAAATATCATTAACTAGTTGTGCTATATAATATTAGATAAAACGTAAATTAATTGCACAACCTCAGTGAATACGATCTCTCTTAAGATGAACAATTATTTATTACATAACATCAACTAATTTCTGTCAGACAGAATAAGCCATTCTTTAAACATCTCAAAACACTTGATAGTCAGCTAGTTCGGTTGTGAACGAAACTAGCAGCAGAGAATCTCGTGTTTAAACTGCCAGCCCTTCATTGAAAAATTCATTTCTTTTCATTTGGCGGCTAGTTGGTAAGAGTGTTGAGTGTATGCTGTCACATTTTCTCTCACTAGGTCACGAGCCTAGGTCATTTTCAACTATGAATTAACATTCACTTTCTGCTACAGGACCGCGGGCGATGCGTTGACCTCCATTTGACCATTTTTAGAATTACTTCACAATTTTCTTTCCTTTTTATTTAAGTTCTCGATCTTGTGCTTCATGGGAAAAACGTGCTTGAATAACTGGAATCGCATGCATCTAGAAAAATTTGGGGAGGTAACAGACGTTTCAAGAACGTCCCCTATAGCTCTCATAATGTAAAGTTCCAATTAAAATCACTAAACATTCTTTTTAAACAGTACTTGCTTAGCATAAAGTATTATTTTTAATTATCCTTATTTATCCAATTTATTTTTATAATAACAGAATTCTCTACTCTTTTCTTCATAGAGCAAAGAATATGAGTCATCTTATAAATATAAACTTTTAAAAACGAATTAAGTGTCTGGTAATGTATAAAAACGTTTCAAGAATGTTCTCAATAATTCTAGTAATGTAACGCTCCAATTAAAATCACTAAGAATTGTTTTTAAGTAGTATTTGCTTAACATAGAGTAATATCTTTAATTACCATTACTAATCCAATTTATTTTTATAATCATAAAATGCTCTATCATTTTATTCATAGAAAAAAGAATTCGAGTCACCTTGTAAATATAAAATTTGAAAAAAAGAATTAAATGTCTGAGAATGTATATAAATGTTTCAAGAATATTCCCTACAGTTCTCGTAATGTAAAGCTCCAACGAAAATCACTAAAAAATATTCTTAAATAGCACTTGATTAAGTGCATTAACATAAAGTATTATTTTTAATTATTTATCCAACTTATTTTCATAATTACTGAATATTCTACCTTTTGATTCATTGAAAAAAGGATTTGAACAATCTTAAAAAAATATAATCTGAGAAAGAAATTAATCATCTGAAAAAGTACCCACAGTTGCGGATTCGGATATGTTCATACCATGGCTTAGTCAATGCACATTATGAATAAGATGGTCAACTTAGATTCACATTTCATCAAATTTTAATATAATAATGATTTATTCAAACTTAATTTTTTTACTTAATTAATTTCGAGAATATGAACTTGTTTTTATTTATCTATTAGGATTCAAAGTTACCGGCATTTACGTTTATACATAATATTATTGAAACAGAGGTTTATTTCACGCTTATTATTATAAGCAAGTAAAAGCTATAGAACATATAGGAAAAAAGGATTGACCATTCTTGATAGTCGGTTAATGTTATCCTAACTTTTCAAACTTTTATAACTTAGAAAGTAAGCTTATTTAATCAATTTACTTAATACCCCTTTTTAGCTTATTGCCCCTGGAAACGGAATATTCGGAAATGTAATGCATTTAAATTCGCCGGATAGTTGAATTAAAATTATTAAAGTTTCAAATAATGTTTTCTTATAAAAAATAAAGCAATAATTGCTAGTGAATTAAATTATTTCAAAACTTTTTATCCAATAGTTTTAATTAATATATTTGGCTTCGATGTAATCTCACCATTAAATGGTAAAAGTAAATTAACATTCGTTTACACTCAAATGGTGATTTATCACATGTTCAACTACGAACTAAGACGATTTCAAGCCTTTTCTCTCTTAATGTACTATGTATAACAATAGCGCATTTTTAGCATATCTGTGTGCAATAACTGAACTGAAAGAACTTCTTCTTAATCCATAGAAATTTTAGATTCGGCCATTAAAATAGGTCTGAACTCATAATGTGTTAGCAAATCTTTCAAAACATTATTTTGAAAAAAACTCATAGTTTCAAAAAATTTGAAGAATTACTACGTTAAATATGAGTATATCGCTTTGGTTACTTCATTAGACGTAATTAAGTGGATACTTTCATGATTTGATTTTAAAGCAAATAAAATAATTTCTGAGCGAAAAGGTGCTACCACCATCAAACAGACTTCGAACAAGACGAGAATAAGGTACCGTCCCACAGCCAGCTTTCTCTGATTCAAATTAACTTAGTCAAGGGGAACTCAGGGATCTTGAGTTTCAGCATCCCAAAGAATACAAGCTGAATTTTTGATGATAACTATTTTTGGAATAATAAAGAAGACAAGAATTCAATAAATCAAAAAATAGTGCCTCTGCGCAAAACGATGTTCTTCAACTTCAGACCGATCTTGAACAAGGTAAGAATAAAGTCCTAGAGTCTTCCGTTTCTGATTCAAATTAACTTAATCAAGTTGAAATCGAGGATCTTGAGTTTCAGCATCTCTAATGTAACAAGCCGAATTTTCGATAATAACTTTTTTGGAATAATAAAAAACTTCAATTAATCATTAAAAAAAACCAGTTTCTCTGAGCAAAAATGTGTTCTCCACCCTCACACAGGATAGATTTTGTTCAAGATGTGGATAAAGTACCGTCTTAGAGGCAAGTAGAGTCGGCCTTAATCAAGTTCAACTCAAGGATCTTGATTTTCAGCATCCCAAACGTTATAAGCTGAAGTTTCGATGATAACCTTATTTTTGAGAGTGATAAAGAAGAGAGGAATTCAATAAATCATTAATTTCGAAATAAAAATATGGTTTTTGACAATTAACTGAAGCAAGCATCTTCTATAACAAATTGAAAGCACTCAAAAGTTATCGAAATTGAAATATGGATCTGAAATTGAGAATTATCAAAGTTCTTTTTCATGAAAAAAAAGGGGATATTCAAGAATAAAACTTGACTTAGTTTAGTTTTACTCTTAAAGTACGCCCAAAAGAAAGAATTAATCTTAAAGTGGAAGTAGAAATGCCTCCATTTTCCAATGAAAGGTCAGCCGTGACGCTTCCATTCCAGAGTTACACGAAGTAAATTTTGTTCTGCTCCAGATATTCACTTGATATTACATAAAAATTAGTGACTGTATTACAAATCAAATTAAAAGCAGAAAATACTAAATTAATAATGATTTATTTCTGTAATAAGCTTTGTGGATAAGTTTTTGAAAATCTACGTGCTTTAGAGCTCTAATAGATATTGTTCAAACCGCCATCCCCTAAATCGCCAATTCGTGCTTGAAGGCATATCATAGAAAAACGCCAAGTTACTCATCGTACGCGATACAATGGATTATATCATCAATGGGCTTTTACGGGAAAATGTTACGACAGGAACGATCAAATCACTGTAATTCTGTCGAACTTAATAACTTTTTCTAGTATTTTTTTTTTATAATTTATAATTTTTTTTTCTCAAACTGAAGCTTGTTAGAGAAAGAGTGAGAGACAGAGAGAACGCCGTTTTTTTTTATTATTATTATTATTAGTTTTCCTTGTGTTTTCACTTTCATTTTTT
>JAPMOQ010001131.1:248091-295757 GCA_026543055.1 Argiope trifasciata | reverse complement strand
TGAAAGTGATCACGTGAGATGAGAATGAAAACATTAAAAGAAAAGGGGGAAAGTTAGAGGGATGTTATTTGAAATCCGCAATGGCAGGTAAACAAAACCTTAGGGGGAATATAAGCCGTTTTGATTCACTACAATTTCATCCTGTAAGAGCAGTATCTAGGGTATCCGTCTGAAAGAGGTCAGGATTTGTTGGCACGTCGAAATTCAAACCCTACTTTCCGATCGAATATGGGCCTAATAGCAAATCAAGTGCATGGGAATTTCAATTAACAGGGACGGTGGAGGGGAGAGAGTGAGGCCTAAATTAATCGGAAAATCACGGTTAATTGAGTTCCATATTTCTGGAACGATACACCTGCAAATTTGGAAAAAAACATAATGGTCAAAATAGGAAATAGTTATAACTAATCATGTATTATAGTGTTAAGCCTGTAAGAAATTACGTAGAGGCCAAAGTCAAAAAACCAGGTAGATGAAGAAAAGAAAAAAAAAAAGCTTCGATTCTTTTTATCGGTTAATAAAAAAATCAGCGCAAAATAAATATTTAAATCTTCAAAAAGACTTTTTACATTTCATTGCATTCAACCTTAATAAAACTCCATTATTCACCATAGTCCTATCTATTTGTATTTAAATTCCTGTATGCACCAATAAAGTAATATACAAAAATAACTCAAAAGAAATTAGACTTTTACAAAGCGCAGAGGTCTATTTGGGCATGTTTATAGGTGCATAAACAGTTGTGACGTCTGACAATTCAAATGGAGCATAAATTCAAGAATTCGTCTAACATTCTACTCGCATTTAAGTTCTAGAATTCGTTTAATAAACTATTCAAGTTTAACTTTTAAAATTCGTCTAACAATTCATTCCTGTTCAAGTTTTGAAATCGAAGCCAATTTAACATTCTAAGCTTTAGAATCAATTTCTTTAAACAGAATCACCAATAAAGTAATAGAAAAATAACTTTAAAGGAATTAGAGTGAAAGAGACGGTTTAGATGAGTTTTACAAAGCACAGAGGTAAACCACTGAAGTACAGAAGCCTGGGCATGTTTATAGGTACGTGAACACTTGTTAAGCAACAATTTGTACAACAAATTAAAATAACAAATCATTTAATTGCCTGTTATTTATAAGAAAGTAATCCAGTACAGTATATATTAAAAATACGGTAATTTAAATTTTAAAATAATTTTAAACAAAATATTTTTTAAAAAAACCTTCTTTGTTTGACGAAACTTCTTAACATTGCCTAAAAGTTTTAATAAAGAGTTCCCAAAGTTGTTGATTTGTAAATAAATTAGCTATTTACAAAAAATAGGACTCGCTATAATAGTTGGTAAACAAATTTGAAAACACGAAAAAAAAGTTCCTAAATACGTAATATTCTAAAAGTTAAACGATACTTCATTTTAATCTGAATAAATTTGAGAACACAGCCTTTGTTAATTAAAACAGAAAATAAATCTAAGTTACCCAGAAAATACGTCAAAATCTTTTTTTTTTTTTTTGTATCTCTAATTTTTGTTTATTTTGAATATTCCACTCTGATCGCTTACCGAAAATTTTATTATAACTTTTAAAACAGCAGAGATAAAGAGGTTTTTTTTTCTAGATTATAATTAAGTTTATGCAATTAATTTATTAATTATAATAATTAAGTTAATGCAATTATTTTACGCATTCATTACAGATTTAAAAGTTCAAAATTAGCTTTTCTAACTTAGATATAATAAAACGATAAGGTAATGTACTGAAAAAGGGGAATTAGGAATTTTTTGAAAAATGTGAAATTATTGACAACAATAAAAAAGAATACTAATATTAATAAATATTAAATATAATAACTTAAATTTCTGAATATAATTCGGACAGCTTTAATTTTGTAAATGAAACATTGTAAGAAAAGCAATTTGTATTAAATATATAGATTTAATATTTTAAAAATTGAGCTTACAGTTGCAAAACTTATACTTATTTATTTCATTTTTAATGGCTTTTAAAGTCTTTTAAAATGTGCCTCTCCATGTTAAAAATAACTAGGACAGTTCTTCTAAAAATAACTAGGACAGTGGCAGATTTATGACAGATTAATACGGATCAATAGTGTCAAAAGAAATATCTAAAACATTTTACAGTTAAATTCGAAATTTCCATTCGAAAAAGATGTAATTATATCTATCATATGTACAAAATAAAGTACCTTATGTTGATAATTAAGTATATCTGAGATTATATGATCATTCCATTTTATTTTTAAAAAGCTGGCTTTCGAAAAAAAATTCATTTTAAAATAATGATAAACATATACATATATAAAAAAATTGTACGTAATGCTATTTTGTAAAGATCACCTCAATACTTCAAAGCTGTAGTATTGCAAACTCACAAAAATAGTTTAAGTATTTTTAAAAACTCTGCCATTGTACCTATCCGACTGCAAATTACGATTTAAATTTATATTCTGTATAAATAAAAATATAATATTTATTAATGCGTTCAAAAAATAAACATACCATATTAATAATTCATAAATTGTGTTTGAAGACGCAAGATCAATATCTGAAATTTCTATGTAAATACAAATATATAAATAACAATAATAATCCATTTGCAACTTGCTTTAGAAAAATAAAAAAATAAATATGAACTTCTATAAAGCATAAGTCAATTTAAAAAATACGAATAAAACAAGAGAAGAAGTTTTTCGGAGAAAAAAAAGTTTCAATTTCAAGTATGTTTCTAACACATTCGAACATTTTAAAATTTTCCCAAAAGTTAAATTTGTGCATGAGTCAGCTAGCAAAACTCGTAATTTACCGAATCAATCGATTTTACGATCATGTGATCTAGCAAACGGAATCGCTTCGGTGCGTGGGAGAAATGAGAACCGAGAATAAAATGTTTTTACAAGCTCCTAATTCGAGTAAGACGATTTAGCCAAGCATTCTAGTTGTTAACGGTTCCGTCCAGTTAATGAAAGGGGACTGTGTGTTGCAAAGCGAACAAATTATTATGGAACCTGCGATTTCGTTTCTCGTTCTTAGAAGAATAACTGATAAGATTATTTTTTTTTTTCGTGGCATTTTTTTAAAGCAGCAAATGGTAATTAAGAGAAAAATAATTATTCTAAATAAATAAAAAACATCCTGTGAAATAACCTTTATTACGTAAAAGTGCATTAACAGGATAATTAAATGAAATTATCGTAATGATGTTAAAAAGTCCATTACTAATGCTATTTGCGTGCTTGACAAAAATGTGCATAATAATATTATTTTAAATATTAAATATCCCTTTATACATATATATTGCAAATATATACATATATATACAATCTTTGTGATATTTTTGAACACCGAATAATAAAAAAAATCGAAAAATATTGTATAATATTGTGAGATATTGAATGATTTAATACGTGACATAATATTATACAATTATGACACTAACTTTTCTATCAAGGAAATGTGATTTCTTAAACAACGATTCGTCTCTAATTGCCTGATTTGTTGGAGTTATTTTTGGAAAGAAAAAAAAAGCTATCAAAAACTTATAGTTTGAACAGTTTTAAAATCGTTTTCTTACTATTTAAATCTTTTCAAGTTTTCATAAAATCGTCTGATGGAAATTTAGACATAAATTAATAATAGCAAGAAAAAATATTAAAAGATGTATTAAAGGTTCAGTTTTCAGCAATTTTATTTCTAATAAAAGATTCTTGTAAGATTTTTTTCTTCTAAAATAATGAAGGTAACAAAAATTCAAATTTATCACTTCAACAAAAAAAAATCACTTATTAGCATCGAAATGTTATCGTTAATAATAAGACTTGCATTATTTATTAATTTTTTTATTAGATAATTAATTTTTTTACTAGACATCCAAATTCGGCAAAGGCAATGCAAAAACTATATTTAATGCAACTAACTTTAAAACGCATTCTTTATTAGTATATAAAATGTAGAAATATTTTTTCATTTTTTTTAATTCTCTCCTATTCCATTTAGTTTTTAATTAATAATTTATTATATGAAACTATAAACATAACATTAAGAATAATACTATAAACATTATGGAAAATTATAAAACAACTATAAACATTACTATACTATAACCATTATAATAATATCAATATTTTTCTCAAATACACCAGTAAGCAGTGCTATTTATTTGAAAATAAAATTTAATTTAATTAATTGATTAACTGATATTCAAGAACTGAAAATAATAAATAAAAGTGCGTTTTCTGAGAGAACAAAATTTTAAAACTCCCTAATATCAAGACAAAGAATGAAAAATAGATTACGAAATTCTATTGTCATAAATTTGAAAAACGATGAATTGTGTTTAAAAAAGGTTTATCAATGACACTGAATTTTATACTTTGATTCTATATTAAAACATAAAAATAAATTAATTAATTAAAATAAGTAAATAAACGAAATATGAAGCTAAAATGCAAAGATACATATATAATATTGTAAGAAAAAAACTAAGACAAAATTTTAGGATGACGAATTTTTAGGAGCTCATTTTTCTCACAATTTTAAATTGATTTACGAAACAGAGTGTCTTAAATTGTATATTTTCATTCTCAAGTAGAATATTCAATTTAGCATTCTTTTAGTAAAGTAATTTACTCAAATCAATATTCTGAGAAAAACTGAAAAATTTATTTAAGACATTGATAAAGTTATTTTAATTTATATGTTCAGAATTACTAAATACCGCCAAAAATACTTAAAGTGAAAAAATAATAATAATTTATGTCAGCAAATTGCAAGTTTCAGTGCCAAAACACGAAAATTATAGGATTAAGGGAAGAAAAGAAATATAACACATAATGCCAGTTATTTATTCACTAATCATTTTTAAAGAGTACAACCATGTTAAGAATAACACGAAGTATTCATATCTACATCATGAATAATTTGTTTATCTTAAAAAGGCAATTTTTTTGTATCTGTTTGTTATTGTTTTTTTTAAAAATGTATAAATAATATCGACAAACAATCACTATCAACATTATACAAGAGACAAGATGTATATGATAAAAGTTCTTATCTTTTAAATAACTAACTCTTTCGCTAAAAGCTTTTCGCTCCAAATATTTTAGAAAAATTCATTCAGAAATGTCGAATAACTTTTATAAAACTATTTTTAATAAGAGCGAAAATAGTACTAAGTAATACTTTGGCCGAGAGATTAGAATTGGGATATTCTGTCATACTGTTGCATCCCACCAGGTTAGTCGTTGGTGAGAGACGCACTATGTCATGCAGTGCCAAACATATGGTAAATAAACATGAGCCCTCCCCCCCCTAAAAGAATATTAATAGATTAGGAATTTTAAGATTTCTTTTGAAAATGAAGGGTGGTGGAGAAAGATGACTACTGATAAAGGATGTAGGGGCTATGTGTCTTCATACGAAAATAAAAATGGGCGTAATCGAACCAGTGGTTGAGGGGGAGGAAACTTTGTCTTTTGTTGTGATCACCTATATTTGCTAGATAATTAATATTAACTGCATGCTTTATAATTTAAAAAAATATCTATTTTACAAGCTTATTTATTTGGTGAATAGGAAAATAGAAAATCTTTAATCGAGCCTACATCTCCTTTTCCAATTAGTTGTCCTCGATAGTGACATAGTCTATCTAATAGGAAATTTGTCACTGAATGTACTGAAATATCCTTTTTAAAGTTTATAATTTTTACTTTATGTTATTCTGTCAATGAAAAATACTTTTTCTAAATGTATTTAAAAGTAAAATATGCAATGCATAAATGCAATAATAAATAGGCAAATATTTCAATCATCGGATGTATCTAATGTTACGTTTTCTCATACATCTAATATTAACTATTATATATAGTATCACTATTTTGAGGTCAGAGTTTATAGAGATATCATAAAACATGGCAAACAAACTATGCATGATTGTCACATTCTAATATATTTTCTTTTAAAGGATGCATGCATACAAAAATTTAAAATATGTTATGTTCACGTGAAATCCATGAGCCATCATACGAAGAATGGCATATTGATATATTGACAATATTAAGAAGCATATGTTCTGAAACACATTACCCCATAAGATTAAGATTTTTCTACGAAACCATTTTGGAAAATACTCAACAAGATAAGGTTTCTTACTGAAAATTATTTTAAAATAAAGCAGTAAAAATACTACTCCTAGAAAGAATACTTTCTTTAAAACATAGAATATTCTGATTATTTTTTTAATAAAAAAATCGCAACGAAATATTTTGCATCTTCCAGAAATTAAATTAAAAAAAAATAATACATTTCTTAATTTATGCAATGAAAGTGATTTTTTTTTCACAATATTACCAAAGTCTATTCATAAAGTGAACTCAATCCTCAAACAGTAGACTGTTTCATTCCTATCAGATTATTCAAGTTTCCCTTTTCTTTTATTACTATCATTTCAAAAATAACGGGGAGGAAAATATCAAAATTAAATGAATGGTATAAATTCCCTCGATGTCATAATATTTGACCTCAAGAACAATCGAAAGTTTGCAAAACTATAGCTGCCTTACTTCAGAATGGAATACGAGAAAAAAAAAAAATACAGATTTGAAGGGTTGAAAAAAAAATGCTTTGCATAAAATGCAACAAATGCTTATTCTTCTTATAACTATGGAGAAAGGATTGTTTTGGACTAAATTATATACAGGAAAATTTGCTGCTAAACTATTAAAATGATTAATTTTTTGAGTATAAAATTAATTAATTCTCTAAATTTTTGAATGATCGTATGTAATATATACACAAATAAAAAGATTCTGGAAATTTTCAAAATAATTAACTTTAGCAAAAAAAAAATGAAGTGTTGCATAAGTTCAACACATTAAAATAAGCCACATTCCACATTTCCTATTACAAGAAGTAATTACCGACTTAAAAGTATTTACAGATTTTGTAATAACACGTATTCTAGAGTAATCCTCTGTTTAAAATAATATTTAGAAATAAAAATGTTGAATTGCATAATATGTTTTTAATTAAATAATTAAGTTTTTAGCTTACATTTATATATAAATAGGGAATTAAGTATGCTTGAATGTCTGATTTTTAAAGTTTAATCAAATTGTTGAAATTGTATTTTGGGGTGGAGAGAAAGGCTTATATAAAATAGCAATAATTTAGTGGAACAACTAATTTTTTTAGCTTTCTTTCTAACTTCTTGAAAATAGCTATAACTCGACCGATAACTATAATTGTAAAGATTTTTTAAAAATATTTTTGATATACCTATATGACACTTAATAAGTTCTAGAATGGCATATTTGCAGGTTTTCATTAAACAATTTAATTTAAATACCAATAATTAGGAATTTTAATTTCCTCTTAAAACTATCAAGAGATATAGAGCAATAAAAATTTAAAATTTAAATAAAAGATTCTAATGCATGAAAAGAAATTATTGAAAAATCTATTCCACAAGAAATGTTTTTAATAAGATAAAAACATATTTCTTTAACTAATTTTTTAAATTTATTTCACTATTTTTTAATGCATATTAATATTTATAAAAAAATGCACTATGTAAAACATAATTATCAATGAAACCATCTTCGTATGAATTTCTTTAACACTCTTGTCGTTTAAAACACAAATAATTTTTTTCCTACATCTCCTTACATTTAGCCAAAATGAACATAATCAGCCAAATTTGGCAACCTTGATTCCGAAAGCGATCGAATCCGCCAAAATGCAGCAAGAAAAACGAAAGTAGTTGTAGTAGAGCTGCGTTGAGGCATCTGCTTTCGGCAACCAAGCTCACATAATCCACTTTCACTTTTTCTTACGAAATCTTTATTTACTCCAAGAAGAGTCGGTTTTCGTTTTCTGCTTTTTGTTTTCTTTTATTGCTTTTTCCCCGTCTTTTATTTTCTGGATTGAAGCGAGGTATTCTACTGATTATTGCCGACAGCATCGCGTGTAACAGCTACAATGGAACCAGCGTGTTAAAAAAGAGGCTTCTTCATTCGCCGTTGACCCTTTTCTTTTCCTTTTCATTTGTTTATTTGCCGGCATGACCCCCTTTTTTTCACAATACTGTTGGGAAATGATTACAATGTAGAGAAGAGCATTACCTGTCGCATCACGGTTACAGAGGAAATAATGGATAAAAACATTTATTCGCAAATGATTATTGGTGCTCGACTTGCATAACTATTTCCGGAGGGCATATGTTTTGACGAAATATCCGTTAATGGGTACATTACTTTTCGAACCTCGATGATACTGTAATACTTTACTGTATCTGTAATACTCGGTTGCATTAAGGATTATTTACCCCCCCCCCCAACCAAAAATGTCAATTTACTACCATAAAAGAACCAATTATAAAATTGAAAAATAGCTGCAAGCTCTGCCATGTATTTAAAAATAAGTAAACATTTGCATATAAATTGTATACACTGTATAAATTACGACTTTTACTTTAGTTAGGTTCCTGCCATTTTATAACTATACATATGTATAAAAAAATAGGAATATAACATATATAACCGTAGACATAGCTATAATATTAAAATTATCCATAAATTAGGTTTTAAAAAGAGATGAATAAGGTAATACCAAAAGAAGTACTAAATAAAAGATTAAAATGAAGATCAGCACCATGAAAAATTTTCAAGAGTAAGTTTTAATTTGTTATGACATTTATTTATTTTTTAAAAATGCTAAAAAAGCAAAAAATAAAAAATTAATAATTGAATAAATTAACGAAGATGATTGAATTAATGAATTAATAAAATTAGTAACTGAAATTAACAGATGGACGTTATTCTGTAAGAAAAATTAATAAATATGAGAGTAAATACTTCTTAGTAATATTTTTTTTTTCAATTATTATTTTTTGAATACAAACGATTAAATTCTAGCAAACTTTTTCTTTCTATTCGAAAAACGCGAAATTATAACAATCCGAAATCACGATGATTTAATATTTAAGACTTATGAGCTATTAATTATCGTTGATTGCTATCGTTGATATTATCTTGAATTATATTCTGAGATATAATCTTTTCGTGAATTATATTATGAATTTATCAATGTCAAATTGTTGATAATTCAAATATTTTCTTCCTACTAAGTACGATGAAGTTCTCAAAAATACTAGAGGCTATTCTTTTTACTTTCTCGTGTATGATGTATATAAAGAAAAAGTATTCGAACTCGAGGTTTTGACGAATTTGTATTTTTTACTTCCCTAATTGAGATAAATAAATTTCTGGAATAATTAATGTCTATCAGTTTGTGAACACGCTGACTCAAAAACATTTTTTGCTAGAGAGATGAAAATTTGTATATGATCGTAATACCCAAATTTTTAGATTTTTATCAAAATTTTAAATAAAATCTAATTAGAAGTGGTCTAATGGAAATAAGGTACAAGCCCAAAACTGTATTATAACTGTAAAACTCTTCAAAACATTAAAATTTAGATAGCCATGAAAGAACTAACCTTAAAACTTCATATGTACTCATGTGCATATGTATTAGATAAAGAATTTTATCTTGACATCCGTATATAAGTTTACACGATAGCTATGAAACTAGGAGAACTTAATGGATAAAATTTGATACACAGATTTAATATCTGTAATGATATATAAAATTTGTAACCAAAACTGTCAACGAGATGGGTCTATGTTTTCGCATATAAATGCGATAATTCAAAAAAACTTAACAGCTTAAGTAAATGAAATTTGTTTCAATGATTAAAAATCTAAAGTGTTGTTTTGTCAAATTTTGAACCACTTCTGTTAAAGCCTTGACTTTTTTTTTCTGTACTACCACAAGCATGTAAAAGCGATGATTAAAAAAATGTAATGACGTAAATAAATGAAATTCGAAATGAGATTTTTTGGATATAATTGGAGTTCTGTTACCGAATTTTGGTTTAAATTGGTAGGAAAAAAAATCCGCTCAAAATATATATTCGTTTTTCTGGTACTTGCGTATTAACAGCATTCCAATAATTAATTGCCAAATATCTCATGCTATTAGAATCTTTCATAACTATGGAAATAAACTTATTTGAATGTATGTGAGAAAATTTAGGGTTAATTACTCCAGCTAGCTGTATTTGGAGATTTCTGTCAAATTTTCAATGAAATGTTTCGGAGACGTCTCATAATAAGATAATTTTGAACGAAATCTATATAGAAGTAATGAGATTTCTATCAAATTTTTGAACGAAATCTATTTGGGAGAAATATGATAATGAGATTTCTACCGAATTTTGAACGAAATCTATTTAGGGGAGGTCACATCTCTTTGATGATGATTTTATTTGTCCTAAAAAGGCGTTACACCAGTTAAAAGCTAATAATTAAAATAAAAAAAAATACAATTTAGAAAATTGGAAGCTGTCAAAAGACTAGACATTCAAACAAAAAACAATTATTACAATATTATTCAACAATTATTTGAACTAGGGGGAAAATTAATTAAAAAACTTTTTTAATATTTATAAATGGGAATTAAACACTGTAAAAACTTTTAATATTTTTTATAATGCAAGCTAGCAAACTTTCACACAAAAGCTGGTAACATTCGAACTCTAATAAACTTTCCCAAAGCAATTGATGCAGCAATTTGTCATAAAAACGGAAGCATACCTCGTAAAAATATTCATTGTATCAATAAAGCTATCATAAAACCCGCCTTTAAGTACCCTTATCCTTTGATCCTTCGTACTTTTTAGTTCCGCTGAATCCGATTTCGCTTACCGTAAAGTTCGGTGGCAATGTAGCTTTGCATGTCGTTTTGAGAGAATTGAGGAAGATTAAAATTCTGCGCTAAAAGCGTAATCCCTTCTTACTTAAGAAAGAAGATATTTTATGGTAGAGAATGCCATTGGCTTTAAGCCATATATCCTCCTTGCGCTATGCTCGTAAACTAAAGAAATCTGCAGTTGATTATGTTGGCATTTATAACCAGCTATTCTTATACAGTTGAGATGAATAAAATACTGATACTGAACATCACTTAGATGTAATCGAATTTGTTTGCTATAAATATCCTGACAATAAAAATTTCTGGATAATTTTTCTTTCTACTGATTTTAAATCATATTTTTTGGATTATAAAAATGTTGAGAATAAAAATCTGAAGAATTATAACTAAATAATTTATTTCTTCTTCTTCAAGCTATTATGTTAGTAAATCATTTTGTTTAAAAGCTGTTTCCTCTAAAGCGTAAAAAGTTATGAATTTAAAAACATCTTGGTATTTAGTGTTAACTAATCACAAAAAAATGAAAAGTATTCTAAATACAAACAAATCCAAAAATATATATATATATTGTCTTTACTTTTATATTTAAATTAGCAAAATTACTATTTTTTAAAAATAATGGCTGTAGCGGTTTCATAACTGTACTACCTTCTGTTTCGATATAACAGATGGCGGTATCTGATTAACATCAAGGTATATTTACCATGATTCTTCTTTGGAAATAATTATTAGATTATATTGTAAGTGAATGTCATGTAATCGCCGTGTTTTGAAACGTGGAATTTAGAAAATTATTAAATAATTGTTCCTGAAACTCATCTATTATTTTCATCTACCTCATTATGAAGTTATAAAAACTCTCGTCCCTCAACAAGGTCTCATAAAAAATTTGAAATAAATTGTAATTTTCTTTTATATTTTGTAATATACAAGAATTTTTAGATTCCATATTTTCTAATCATTGATTGACAAAATGAGCTACTTCAAAAACTAAAAATAATATTTAATTCAAATAATATTTCACAATTTTTTTAGTTAAAAAAATAGAACAAGTTACAATTAAAATGATAAAAAAGGAGAAATTGAGACAAATTTGACACGATCAAATATCAACGTTTGAATAAATAAATAAGATCTGCTCACACATGAATTCACAGCACTGCTTAATAAATTTAAAAATTCTTTTAAATTAAAACCTCTTAATGATGTAATGCTATCTCCTAATAAATTGTGAAATAACTTCTTAGTAATAAAAAAAAATCAAGTGATTTGTTATGATTAGATAACATTAACTAACAGAATGAAAAAATTAACTTAAAATTGACTGAGTCTGAAGCATTCTAAATTGCCCTCATTAGTAACAGTTTTTAGAAATCATGACACAAAATATTACTTTTTCCTCCAACTCCAGAAATAAAAAAAAAAGTGCAAGAGCAGCTAAAGAAATATGACAACATTTCCTCCGAAAACGAACCATAATTAAGTGACATCAAGAAGGGACTTTGAACAATGTTCATTTCGTATCCTAACATCTTCGCTCTCTTGACACTTTTCCATTCTGGAGTTCATGACCAGCCTTTTTTTACAAGGCCATCTCCTGCTGTTGGAAAAAGAGGGAGAGGCCAAAATAAAGTATTATGTCATTGCAATTCATCCCGCACACTGAGAAACGTCAAGTAGAGATAGGACGATAGTAATGACAGTTACTGCCCAAAAGAAGAAGAGAAGCAGCAGCAGCAGATGCAATCGATCGTATAGCAGCGCATTTTGAGGAGAATCACGAAGCTAACAACTAGCGAAACGTCAAATAGTGATAGGAAGATAGTAAAGACAGTTACTGTCCAAAAGAAAACAGGCAGAAGCAGATGCAATCGATCGTATAGCAATGCATTTTGAGAGGGGCCACATAGCAAACAGCCAGCGAACTCATACCACCCACTGTTTATGTTCATTGAATCCGTCAGAACGTCAGTGGAACGTCTTTAGAGTCATTCTAATTGAATACTACATCAATAAAATGAAAATAATGTGAAGCATATGAATATTTCAAATTTGTCATATAATTTCCTAATAGGAAAACTACCATGAAAAGTCAGCAGCGATTAACTTCAGACATCGTTTCTGTACATTACATGTGTAATTATCGTACTTGTTATTTTGTGAGTTAAGGTGAAGCCTTTTGTTAAAAAATTTCAAGCCAAAAGCTACTCGTAATCTGTAGTCATTTCAGATATTTTATGTAATCCTAATTAAATTATTCAGGGGCAAATTTCCAACTAGGTCACAGTAATAGATAGAGTGGCTGAAGTTTAAAGAGACCGCAAAGAGATTGATTAACTTTTTTTCCCTAATTACCAAAGAAATAAGTTTATAAAAAAATACAAACTCTATGAATAATAAAAAAATAGGATAGTATTGGCAGTTTGTCATAATTAGCCATGTTCTATTTTGTAATTAGTAATTAGAATATTTATAAAACAGACATGAGTAAATACGGATGTGGAGCAGTTTGCAGCCATAATAAATAAATATACATATTCTCGAAGTTAATTAAATAAATAGTTTAAAGCAACCTATAAAAATCATTAAAATGCTGAAAATGTGTTGAAATATGAAAACAAATTTATCTTATTTTAAAAAAGGGGGTCTCATAGCGTTCATACCCCAGGGCTGCAAAATATTTAAATCAGCCACTAGAATGAACGCAATGCATTCCTAAAACAGAAGATGTCGAATTAAATAACAGAAAAAAACTAAACTTAAGATAGAGGTAAATGTTTAGCTTCAATTTTTGAAAAATAAAGCAAGGTAAATCAAAGAACGAAAGAAAATTCATGATACCAAATGAAATCCCCAGTTTTCAGTTCCATGGTTTTTTTTTTTACTGAATTTTTGTTTTTTTATTCTCACTATATATAGTATTTTGAAAGATAAGTAAGATCAAAAGAAGAAATTTTGATAAGAAAATGATATCTATTGTACCATTTAAGTACAAAGATAGTTTATGAACAAAAACGTTTGAATATATTTGGATATTTAAGCTTCACTAAAATGGGTTCGATGTGAAATTTTAATCGAATATTTCAAAAAAAGGCTTTTCCGTTTCGTTAAAGTGGAAAAGATTAAATTCTTCATGTTGGAAGTACAAAACATATTAGATACGCCTAATTTCAGAAGAAGAAAATTCCGTCTATCGAAATCTTAAAACATAGTTATAGTATTAAAAAATTCATGCTGCTAAGTTTGAAATCTTAGGGTATTCCAATAAGCATACGATTTAGATTGGTTCAATGAATTATGAAATGTTATAATCGGTTAAGTGAAATTTTGAATATAAAATAATCTTTATTTAAAATGATTTATCAAAGTATAATAGACATAATTAGAAGCCCCAGATATTTAAACCTAGATGCAAATGAAACGTCTATAATGGTTAACATGGACATAAAGATCTCATTTAAATAGTTTATCCATATCAAATTCTTTAAAAAAGGAAATATAACTTAATTTTTAAAAACTTTCTGAAGCCAGAACAATATCAGTAATAACAGTAAATTTCCATAGGCTATTAATAAACGTGAAAGTAAGCATTACTGTAAAAAGTTCAACTTTAAAAATTAAAATCTCCAAGACATGACATCAAAAATTTTATGATTATTTAATTGCAAATGAAAAAAGAGGATGAAAAAGAAATAAAACACGCACTAAACCCAATCTAGAAGATAACGTTACATGCAATTCTATCAACTCTACCACTGGATGATGTCACACAATATTTATCAACACCATTCGCATGATTGTGGAGGTGTATTACATAACGTGCCGACTGCCCATAAATTCCAGTGAACCAACTTAGCTGGCAGACTGAGCATCGGTTTTGAAATCATTTCATGTTGCCAAACAATGTGAATGTCATACTGAAACATAACTGCCAATGGTGTTACCAAGCAAAAAGATAATTTATGGAGCACCTCTGGATATACTGCTTTAGTTTTGAAGAAGCAGAGCAGCTGTTGCTAAGTTCTCTTGGTAACTCGATTAGCGTGTTAGCCCACTCTTCAAGAGCGATGCGTGCCACAGTTTACGCAATAGATACTCAATGCACATTCAAATTTAGGCACGTTGTAAGTGAAACGCGTGGAATAGCACTTTATACACCATCTGCCTCTTTCCTATTGCAGCAATTCCAGCTTTAGTTATGCCTTTATCATAAGAATATGATAAATTTATGTACTTCATTTTCAGTTGCTTCGACGAAAAATTACAAAATATTTTGAAACAGAAGAGAACAAGAAGTGAATGCGGGTTTGTAGTCTTGTACCAGGATACTCTTATAGAATAGAGATTATACCATACAACTACAATATTCAGAAAAATTTGGCAAATTATTGAAAACCAGGGGAAACGGACTTCCAAACATATTCTCGCACACTCTTGAATAAAGTATTTCCCTTCTTACACATACAATTGTTAACTTCGGATAAAGTCACGTATACCTTACAAGACATTGTTGGTCGATAGCTAAGAAACATAGATGTTTAGATGATATCACGAATTTTTACTAATTTTAAAGTTATAATATATATTTTGGACGCATCTTTGCCGATTGATTGATATCAAAATTTGACATGGGCTATACAGTTGAAGTATAAGATAAAGCATTAAATTTCTTTTATTTAAGCCATTGCATTCATGAGTTATTATGGTTACATGCATGTGAAAGTACAACAGACAATAAACTGTTTGAAGAAATTGGTTCAAAATTTGATAAATAACTATATTTTAACCCTTTACACTCATACGGCTTCAATCAGGCACCATTCAAGACAGTGTATCATTTTGAAGTTTTATATATTTATTTAAAATTTTGATTGCCAGTAATACCTACAGAAGGTAAAAAGATGTAAACTATTTTTTGGAAGAATTCCACTTAAAACAATTATATATATTTATTTTTGGAAACTATAAACAAGTCCTTGCATTAGGTGACTAATTAGACATTTAATTATTTTCGGTTAAATGCTAAATTTCGTACCAATTTTATCTATCTCTTTTGTTTTGTACCAATTAATTACTCTTTGAGTTTTGTATTTATCAAATTCACTAGTACACAAGCATCCAAAAAGACAGAAAGTCTGCGAATCTATTTCTTTTAAAATTCGATAGAAATCTATAAATTTGGTCAAGATTCCGTACATATAACTTCAGCTGTCTAACTCAAAGCATTCTTGAGTTATAGATTTTTTTATGATTACAATACTTTTTCTATGATTCGTAATACGAGAATTAAAAAAGGTTATAATTTCCAAAATATTTTTTAATAAAGAAAATTATGAAAAGAAAACAATAACAGGCAGGCAATACATTTTTTTCTTTAACTGCATAAATCACACATTAAATCTTTACCTTGCATCCTTCGCAAGAGGTAACTCCATAATGATACCCGGAAGCCTTGTCCCCACATACTTTGCAAGGTACGAATGACTTGGTGGTAGAGCTGCTGTTGGAGTCGGCTGCTGTGAAGCTTTGATCTGCAACCATAAAAAAAAAAGACTTTTAGAAAAAGCGATTACACAAAATTTCATAAGATTTTCAATTAATCATTCTTTTTTCAATAATATATTGGCCAGATTTTTGGATTAACTAAAACAGATTCCATCTCACACTCATTGTTCAATCTAAAAAAAATATCAGTAAATATTTCTTTCTTTTAGATGGATTCGTATAGGAAGACTTTTTACTCATGATAAAACTTTGGGAAAATCACCGACTATGGTCCCTTGAACCTAAAAAACCCAACCCTTCGTTCAAAACTTATGTACGTATAACCCTTGTTATTGTTACTTATGGCACTTTACAAGCCCACTGGCAGAAAACTGCCTGCGATTTAAACCGAAATGAGCGTCTCTTGTTTGTTCAGTAGCGTTAACTAGGGCAAAGAATACGACTTGTCAACTCCATGCTTCACATTAGCCCTTTTTACGGGGGAGGGGGACACATTCATACAATTCACAGATAGAACACAGAAAAACAAACATGTCCGAACCGGGATTTGAACCCGGGACGCCCAGATCAATGGGGAATACAAGGTACCCCTTAACCATGACGCCGGCACGTATAACCCTTTGCCTATGCTATCTCGTGAACAAGAAAACGAGAGGATTTTCTTTCAGATTTTAACCAGCTTGGAATATGTTGTTAGAAATTTAAAAATCAAAGACGAGTTCGTAAATGGGCCATCGACTCAAAAGAGATGGAAAAGGTGACATTTGAAATTTTCATTTCGCTGTAACTTTGTTAATACTGAAGATGGAAGAATAAATACAATTCATCAAATAAGACACATTAAAACAAAAACAATTTATCTATTTAATATTTTTCGATAAATGCAATATCCTAGAAGTTAGGGGGCTGAAAAAATATTTTTTCACAAGCTAATTTTGTCTGTTTCTAACATCAACAATTTATGTTGCCAGATAGTAATTCAGAAGTAAAGGAATCGAAATTTGTCTTCCAGATTGTCAAGAAGAATTTTTCACTTATCAGCAAATTATCTATATTAGAATAAAGATGCATCATATTCATTTTTCTAAAAAAAAGTATTTTATGCAGAAAGAAATACACCATACATGGAATATGATTCATTTAAAACGGATTATATAAACGCAGATTAAATTTTTTTGATATTTTTTTAATAATTATGTATTATATTGCTTTTAAATTTTTAAATTTTAGATTTTGTTTATTGTTCATATCTTTATCTCCTTTTCTAGCTTGTGTCCCAGATTATGCGCCTGAATTTTAATGAAACTTAGCATTCAAATGGTTTGGTAAATCATAAATGAACAGGATAGTAAAATCTTGATATGGAACAAAATCGCGATAATACGAGTAAATCTCCCGGAAATAACTAAAGATAATGCAGCACTGTTTAATAAATGAATTGAAAGGAAACGTGAACCGAATATAGATTTAAATAAAAGAGTTTCTGTAGAAGAATTTAAAACCTTAACTTTTATGAACAAAGAACTTTCATACATATTATCAACAACCAGATTAAGATGTTTTTAAACAAAAACAGGGCGTAAATTATCATTATCACAGTAATCTATTTTCTAATATCTGTAAATCAACAGTTGTTGCTGGAAGAAAATGTATAATCTCTCAACAATGTAAAACTTTGGTTAAATGAACTATCTGATTTCATGATATCTGAATGATATCTGATTTCATGTTATTTACAAAATTTCAATTTTCAAAAAAAGATGTAATAATTGGCCATTGTCGTGCACTAAATCTCACAGGATTTAAATATTTTGCTACAAAATAAAACCATTTGAATTCTAAGACGGTGTGCAAATAAACAAAAAAGTTTATTTAATGCATAAGAATTTCTGATCTTATATAGTAAACAAACGTTGGAAAATTATCAATTTGATTAGACAAAAATCTATCAAAACAATAATTTCTTTTACATTGATATGGCATGCTCTGCATGTCTAATCATTTTAATTAAACAGGCATAATCCTAAGGAATTGGCAGAGGAATATTTACTGATGGCGTCGCTGGTTTTGTAAATTTGTCATTCCTTTAGATAATCTGAGGAAGAAGACACTAAAATACAAATAGCATTATGAGCTTTGCATTCTACACTTCCCCGGCTTCTTTCATGGCCAAAAAAAAAAAAAAAAAGCGTGATTTATAAACAAGGAATGAAAAAAAGTGAGATATAATGACGACTCTTTTGCAAAGTCGTTGACAAGGGAAAATACTAACTTAACTTGAAACATAAATGCAGAATCTTTGTCAAGTAATAAGACGATTTGATAATTCGAGTGAAATGAATAAACTAAAGCGGGTGAAAATTTATTTAATAATCTTGGATTATAACGGAAAGAAGGGGTTATACCTTTGCAAAAGGTCAGAAACCGGACATTTCCAGGTAACGAGGGATATTCAGTGGAAGTTATAAGTTTCTTACATGTAATATAATCTCATCGACTGCATTAACTGAATTGCTATTATTTTTGATAACAGAATGCGACCTTATTCCGAACATATTTAAAATTTATTTTTAAACATGTTTCAGAAATAGAAAAGAAAATTCAATACCTAAAAATTAAAAAAGATATTGAAGAAATTTTCAATATTTTCAGAAATTAAAAAGGGAAGAAACTTTTAATATCTAAGCACTTTAAAAATATTGCAGACATTTTCAATATTTTCTGAAATAGAAACTAAAAATATTTTTCAATATTTACAAAAGTAGGAACTAGAAGAAATTTTCAATATCTAAATATTTTAAAACTAAATCTCAGTTTTTAAGCGATTAATATGAACAACTTTATATAAAAAGAAAATGGAAATTTAGTTCAAATTTAGGATTAAAGAGAGATCTTTCAGCATTATAACATATCTAAAAACAATATGAATAGAATTTCAGCGTAATATAAAATAGACATTGGAAGTTTTTATAAAATTTTCTGAAATCCAGAGATTATACAAAATTAAAAATGAGTAATATCATTAATTATTCCAAACAAAGTTTTCTATAAAATATTTAAGGTAGTTTATATCAAAAATAATGTAATGTAAAAATAATATAATAAATAATTACAGTGTAATTTTGTGATACGTCAAATTTATAAGAAATTTCTCGTTCTTAAAATCAGTATTCTAAAATAATTTTTTAATTAAAATAACAATTTTTAAAAAAAAAAATAATCTTTTTTTACAAAACCAAATAAAGAACAAAATATGTTTTGTATAATCTGAACTCCATAAGGATTTTAGAAAAATTCTCAAAAACTCATTTAAGGAAGAAACTCTACAGGCACTACTGGAACAAACGATTGATCAAAAACTAATATATTTTTATAATTAGTATATTTTAAAGATGTGTTCTTATTCCGAAAGGATATCTGAAGAACAGTTTTCTTTAATTGCTATCTAATCTCTTTTAAGTATAATTTACTATCCAAATCAGAATATTTTATTTTGCAATGCAGATGTAATTTAGAAAAAAAAAAACATAATGATTCATTGTCTAATATAGCAAAAAGATATTTGCAAAGAAAGCATCATTATAAAATGTCCTCGTTCGGCAAACGGTTTTGGTGGAGCAGTAAGTCGGCAGAAGTATAAGATTTAAAAAGTCTGGACTCCCAATTTCGCAACTGGAAAATGCCGAGTGGCAACAACAAAATAAAAATAAAAAGTAAATAAAAAAGTAGAAGTTATTATTTTGTTTCTTTCCCCTTTATGAATATCAATTTCTCGGCTCGTTTTCTAGTTCACGGCGAAAGTAGGTGGACCTAACCTGGAAACCGAGAAAACTTCATAAAAAAATTGCATTTCTAGAAAAAGGGAGGGAAAAAATAATACTCAACTATCTTGGTTTTTAACAATGACAGGAAATTCTGATTCGATTCCGAAAAAAGTAGATTCCACCATATCCTGGAGCGAACCAAATAGAAATAAATTGGTTGGTTCCGATTCTAGGAAATCAGCAATACTTACATATGTATGTATGTATGTATGTATTTCATTTAAACTAGTTCAAGAGTTTTCATGGAGTTTCTTAAAATTAAGTAGTGTCCAATGATGGAGAGATTTTTATACACATTATAAAAGAAATTTAAATATACATTAATTATTTCCAAATGTCCATTGATTAAATATAATACTTTGCATTATTTCCAAACATCGTTGACAGGTTTGAAAAAAAAATGTTTTATCTGTTAATAAAATTTAAAATCCTTATGGAAATTATTTATTAATAAAGATATTATAGTTAAATAATTAATGTACAATCATCACACAAATTTTTAAGTAACAAATATTTTGCAAAATGTGTAATTTCAAATGATTTGGTTATGTTTTCTTGTTAATATTTATATATATGTATATTTGATGGTTTAGCAATAGCTTTTAGTATAAAAAAGTTTGTACAGAAGAATTCTTTCCGAATATGTATTAATTCAATTCGTCAAATTAATTTATGGATATAAATACTGATGCCAAATATGCAAAAATTTAGCTAAAAATAAAATAAAAAGAATGCAAAAATTAACAAAAACTAATTCCATAAGATTATACTAGGAAAACAGAACCCGATCACGATTTAGTGAAATCATGAATTTAAAATATTCCATAATTTTTCAAATAAACAATTATTTTTCGAAAACCAAAAGCAAATTTAAAAGCTATTTGCAAAAGATGATTTGCATAAATATGAAAAATTTAGCTCTTGCAAACAATAAAAAAATTGTTCGTATAAAAAAACAATTTTTTATGAATGATTAAGTATTCGTAAAGAAATTCCAATTTTAAAGAACATGAAGGTGCCCTCAGTTGTTAAATAATTAAGAGAAAAGCATGACGCATGATTGGCACACCAATATCACAGAATATTAAAAAAAATTCTTAAAGATATTAGTTTCTATTTTTATTTTTATTTTCCTTTTTAAGAAGAAACGTGGTTTTTCTAGAAATCTTACAATTTGTGCTTTGAAATGTTCTTGATAATTTTTCTGAATTTTTCTTTCATTAGAATCGTTTGTTGGAATCTTTGTTCGTCATTCTAATAAAATTGTTACAGAAATACACAAAGAACAAGAATTAATAGAAAGGTAAATACAAAAATTACAATTTTCTGAAGTATTTTATTGAAAACTAGCTGTTGCTGCAGCAGAAGAAATGATTTTGGAAATATCGTTTGAAATTTGAAACAGCTATCTTGTATAACAGGGAATGATAGAAAGAATAACATTTTTTTTGTTGACAATGAATACTTCAATGAAATTGAATGATATATAAAGGAGAAGTATAAATAATATTTATTCTTTTTTTTACTTTATTATTCAAGTACACTTTAGGGTAGACAATATATTTTTTTTGTTTTTTCGTAATCAGCAATAAATAAATCTCTTAGCTATGTATCCCGTGAGCATCCAACATACAACTAGTCATGAGAAAAACGTGAATTTTCTAAGCTCAAACCAATAAGTTAGCAAAATTTTTTCGCAATCGAATGAACGGTACGGCAGCAAATAAAATACGAGTTAACAAAAATTCATTTTTATATATTAGATATAATAACTGTACAATACCTATAACCTTTGCGCAAACATAAGCAATAATTTGGCAAAGTTTTATCGCAATCAGATTTATGATACGACAGCGCATAAATATAAACAAACGAAAATTAATTTTTGTATATTTTGTAATAAATTTATTAATTCAGTGGCCATGATCAGAGGAAAAAGCTTACGGGGAATTCTGATTGCAAAATAAATTTCTTACAGAAGTAAAATTAGAAAATTACTCGTCATAGTTCTCTGTCATAATTTTTTTTTCTCGCCCATATTCTGTAAGCTATATACAAATATTTTTCATTTATTATCTAAACTTTCAATAGCTAATTTTGCTTTCTTTTAACGACTAGATTTTGTGACTATTGTGAATATGTGTGAATTGCTATTATTATTAAACACTATTAATGAACATAAATGATTTTCTCATTTCCTACATTTAAGGACACTTGATCTTTCATTCCATTTTCTTGGCCTCTGTCCTAGATTAAGAATTCTACTAAAAACATTATTCACCCTTTTTTTTTCCAGTGTTTATCCACACCCGGATTGCTTAACCACTTGATCTTGCTTCTAATGAGCAACCACAACAACAAATAATTTCCCAACCACTACGTGATATGCCATCAAATTTCTGATAGATCCTAAATTCACAGCTTGATAGGCCCTGAAAAACTGTGCAATTCTCAATTGATGGCAATGAATTGCCGTTAGCGCTGAGGACTTTTCAAGAACGTCCGTTAGATTTTCCGACCCTCCCCTATAACCCACTTATCCCTAAACACCCCCGGGGGACTTGGAGTTTTAACCCAGAGATAGGAGGACTCTGAAAGGGAAAGTGGCAGATCAATTAATCAACAAATAAAAGACAGTAAAGAGAAAGAAGAAGGGGAAAAAAAAGTCTGCAAATGTTATTTTGTTTACTTTTTGCTTCTTGCTGTCCAGCCTATCTCAAACCTTCATGGCAAAAGAGATATGTAGGAAGTGAAATGATTCGCATCAACTGCACTAACTACGTTGCGTCATGAGCACGAATGGATGAAATCAACATTTGGCCTAGTGGCCGAGTTTGCGTCCACTAGATGACCACACTGTGTAGTGTTTACAAAGCATTTGTAATCGGTAGGCTGGACATTTTCGATGGTATTGCTTAGACTTGTTTGGAAAAGCCCTTCGGGGGGCTTTGCTAATACTCGCAGGTTCGATTGATCATATTTAGATGGAAACGTGAAGTGCTGCTTTTATGCTAATCAT
This sequence comes from Argiope trifasciata, assembly GCA_026543055.1. Taxonomy (NCBI): domain Eukaryota; kingdom Metazoa; phylum Arthropoda; class Arachnida; order Araneae; family Araneidae; genus Argiope; species Argiope trifasciata. Next base: position 272,620 of record JAPMOQ010001131.1, on the reverse strand, counting down.
GAAAGTAAAACGCATACATTTTAGTTTTTAACATTAATCAAATCAAGTTATGATTCTTGCGTATCTAGTTTTATCAGTTAAACATTTTGAATTTTAGTGATGAAGTTTTCCTTAAAAGGAGAATTTTATTAAGCATTAGAAAGTATTATATATTGCTTATTTTTATTATTTATTGTAACTTAAAAATGTATCGAAACTTTTCCAATCGTATGATGAATAAATTTAACTTACGTTATCTTCGTTCAAATCAGGGGATATTTTAGTTCTATGTAGAGCACACATCATGAAACATTTTACTTACTGACCTACTAAATTTCCAGTTAAAAAATTTAACACTAAACTAAAAAAAAAATTAAAACGTTAACCTATTTTTTTTTATAATTTTAAACACTTAGCGAAAAGATATGCATTTGTCTTTTTACTTTATTTCATTATTTTTTTTACTATGCGTATCATGGAAAAACAATTACATTAATTCATTTCTTGAAAAAAATCCACTATAATCATTAAATAATTCTATTAATTAAATTTTTTCTTTCTTTTAAATTAAAAATTTAAATTATTTCTTTTAATTAAATATAAAAGTATTTAATTATTATTACAGATTATAAGAAAATAATGAACTTCAAACAAATATAACATTGAAAAATATTATTTTGCAAATCAAATATAATAAATTCTATCAAATGAAATATAATAAAATTAGTTAATGGAATAATTATTAGTACAGTATATTATAATTAATTAATAATTGGATACGATAGCTCAGTAAAAAAAGAAAAAGTGGCACATGGACGTATTAAGTTTTAAAACATTTATTACACAAATTCAACATAGGTAAACAAAATAACAATAGAGAGAAACTGTGGCAAGGTTTAGGATATAGGAATATTAAATGCACATAGTTACCTATAGGCTTTACATTAATAATTAAGTGCTTGTTAATTTCACAGTTGACTTCGGCTTCTTAGCGAAGTGACTTTCTGTATAAGACGATACGTCTGTTCACATCCTAGCTTAGTAGTAGGATTTAAACAATAAAGTGTCCATTTTTTGCCTTGTTTTCAGAGGGCATTATTGTCTCCAGCTTAATAGTGGAGAAACCTAAACGGACGAGCGCATGTACGCGTTTTGAATGCGAACTGAACTAACTAAATTTTTCGCCACCAAGGAGGCTGGCGCTGCAGTCGAGACTGAACAATAATGATTTCAAATGCACGTTCTATTCCTAATATGTTATGAGTTATAGAATATAAAGTGTACAAATTTGTTTGCAACAAAGCAAATAATATTTTTTAATTGATCTGTTTGCTAACCACACCAGATCGAAATCAAATTTGGCTTCCATTGAATTAAAACTTAATTGTTTCAGAGTGCAAATCTCTTTATTCTAACTGAGATATTTACACACCGTGAGACAATTGAAAAACAGTTACCATTCATGTACTGTACTGCAGTATTGCCAAAATAGTGATAATTACTTAAATTATTATTATTATAATATTCCTATTATGTTATTTATAATTCTTTAATTTATAATTTAAATTACTATTGCATTATAAATTAAGTTTATATTTTTTGTAATTTTTTAAAAATAATTATTCATAATAATTCTTCACACATTTTTCTGCATTCAAAGAAAAAAAATAGTGAATATTTTTAAAACATAGGCAGGTATCCCCTTCCCTTCCTCAAATGTATTCTCATAAAATTAGAATTTTGTATTTAATAGGAAAGTTTTTTACGCCTTATAATAAAATAAAATTCTTTTTCGATCTCATTAAAGAATATTTGATAAAAATACTATATCCAGAAAAGAAGTCATATAATATTTTGCAAGAAAGCAACAGGTTTTCATTAATTTATACGAATTTTCATTAAATTATATCAGGGAAAAAATTGTAACGTTACAAAAAGATTTTTTTTATATTGCAGCAATAAAAAAAGATATTTCAAAAAGGAATATCTACATATATATATAAGTGAAAGTTTCTTTTATGTCTTTTACACAAATTTATCTTATACTTGAAAGCAAAAGATTATATATTTTTAACCCAATCATAATGAAATTTGTCTCACATACCCTTCAAAACAAGAAGATTGTTGTTAACTTTTCGAAATTCAAAAAGCAATTTAATTACGAATTGTTAAAAATTAAACATGGTTTTAAAGTTCCACAATTGTGTATTCCAAAAATATTCTTTTCCCAAGAATAGTTTTACAATATTATTATTATTATTATGAATTATACAATATTAAACTAAATAAAAAGTATTTTATTTATGATACCAGTCTCATTTACATACAGTTTGTTTATTAAATTTAATAATTTTTAAAACTTAATTGTTAACCAATATGTAATAGTGTTTTTCTGTTTGACGAAATTCATAGTAATTTCAATTTTGAATCATTTGATCACGTGTTATTGTCAATGTTAATTTTTTTTTCGACATTAACATTTATTCATATATTTTTAATGCTTTATCAAAAAACAAAACAAAATTTTCTAAAAATACTTTCCATAGCAATAGTCTAACAGCCAAGAATGGTAATATTCCAAACGAATATTTCTCTTTTTTTAAGTTTGGACTAAGTGAAAATTAAAAGTTTTAGTTATGAAAATTTTCGAAACAACTATGGAATTAAGTAAATAAAGTAAAATGTAAATTTTGTTCACAACCACAGGCAAAAAAAAAAAAAAAAAAAAACCTTTGCTGATGATGCTTTAACTTCTCTAACAATTTTGCGACGAATGCAAATTGGCTTCAGAAAAACTTGATAGGAAAATTGTTTTTTCAAACCATTACCTATGCGTGACACGGGCAAATAATGGCAGTGATTTTCCAATAGCCATTAAAGATCGTGCAATGAATCATTAAATTTGCATTCACTGACGGTAAATGGATGGAACTTTATAACATTGTTTCTAAACAAGACGAGCAGAAAATCGTATTGAAATGGTTATTTCTGAACCGATGCACAAAAGGCACGTAATCAAACAATTTATAAATGCTTTATGAAGCAAAAAAATAAGCTTTTTTTTTTCAAACTTAAATTTAAGCACCAGTATTTTTTTTATTGTGGGCACTTGTATCTATTAATATTATAAATGCCACTGGGCGTCACATTACCAGCGTCTTGTAATAAAAAGAATCACAAAAATAATAATTTTTTAAATTTATTAATTGGAGGCTCATCCATGCATTCTTTGTTTTCTTTTGTGTTCAAATACTTCTTTTATTTTTTCCAGATGTATTCGGTTACCAGTTTACATAGCGAATTATAGGTTAGACTTGGTTTAAAATAAATCTTGTAAGTAAAGTTTGAAGTTTATATGATTCACTCAATAAAATATCTTTAAGTGTATTGTGACAAGACATTAAATCCATGTTTTCGAATAACTAAACGGATAATATTTTTCAAATTGCATCTGAGAAAATAATCAAATTATTTCCTCCAGAGCATTCAATGTCACATGAATAAATTTATAAAGTACAAGAGGGGGGGATGAAAATATAGAGAACTCTTGATTTTGTGTCAGCATTCCCTTTGCTGACGCTTTAATTCAATTTTAATATTTGGTTTAAAACGAACACATACTTCAATATTTAATTTATCACAATGACCATTTTAGCACTCGAAGATGCTTATAAAAGGCATTCTAGCTGTAAGTTGAGGCCCATATGTTGAAAAAAAAAGCACTCAAATTGTTCTATAAAATAGAACGTGACACAGAATTTAGACTTCATCACAAAATTATTGATTACCCAATAGCAGATCACTATTACTAGCTGCGGATTTAGACCTTTGGCGGCCTTCACTGACGGTAATAAATAGATCGCATCAATTTTACATTTCAATTTTTAATTTAATCTACATATTATACCATATTTTAGGTATTTTAGAAATTCTGAGAAAATAGATGTTTTATTTATTAACTCATGACTGCGCCGTATCCAAGTTTTGTATAATTTTATTAAGTAGATATTTTGTGTTTATAAATAATGCTATAAATGAATAATGGCAATAAAATAAATAGCAATTATATAGTTGACAAAATATTAATATTTTATAAGTCAAGAAAATTGGTAACTTTTTTTGCAACTTATTTAATGCCCTTTTTCAATGGATCTGACATCTGTCTCTATGAACTTAGCGGCACTAGGCAGCTGGCTAGTCAGAAATCGGTTACAGATTATTACGCTGGTATAAACATTTTTATCAATGTTTAATAGCCAAAGATTGAAATATTACAGCGTAAATGAGAACACAAACTTTACAAAAGTAAAAGTGTACTGGACTTTTTTTTTCAGATAAAATTAACCAAACGAGATTTTCTTCTGGATCTTTATTGTTTAATTTCTTGCAGGTGGTTACTAGTATTCAAATTTCATGCATCCCTTTGATGTGTGTGAGCTCTTCTGGAAAGTTGCGGAGGCGGTCCAGGCAACTACGATAAAAGACTGAATTATGCAAATGAGTGGAACGAATGCATTGTTTCTGGGTGTGTCACGAGTTAAGAGCTCTTGTTCTTGCAGAAACAAGAAATTCTGTTTCCTTTTTGGTGCGAATTATGGAGAGAAGTGAAAGTGAAAAGCCGCATTATGCGTTTAATTATACGCTTTCGCCAAAAGCGAAATTCGCTTATATATACCAAGCTGAGTATTTGCAACCGACAGAAAACCTGTCAACGGCACGCGATTTATTGCAGTTTTTTTCCTTATCATTTCATTTTAATCATTATGTAACTTCAGGGGTGTGTTCGGAATATTTATGAAGCACACATACGTAACTTCTACTGATTTTGGTCAAAAGGAGAAGCACTGGAGGAAATATATGCACACCTTTTGGGTAATGAGAGCTTTGCATTTTTATGTAGACCATGGCAGTAAAGCATTAGAAAATAAATGCAAAGTGTTATTAATGATTAAATAAATGAATATCTTAAACTGATAACAAAGGTTAACTGATACATTCGATTCATAAAATAATAAAATATAATTTAAAAACGAATACTTTGTATATTAGCAATTAAGATTAAACAAAATGAAATATTTTAATAGCGTTTAAAAGAAAATTAATAAAAACATATTGACAAGATAAATATGAGGATTGATCATAATAGCTGTTGAGTGAAACCTGTTTCAGCATTAACCCTCTGGCTGTGTAATTTAAAAAAATCTCTATTTAGATGCGATATTCGCAAATAAGTTTAAATATTTTTCAAAGAAAGTGAACTGATATTATATGGTATGCGAGAATACAATAAATATCAGTAATCGTAAAAATAAACATACTAAACTGAGGAAAACGTGGGAGGCAACAGAAAATGGACTAATTAACAATCCACGGAAATCGTGTGATACGCAGCTGGAGGGTTCATAGGCACAACTAAGTTGCATCATAAGAAGCAGCTAGTAAACGTATCACAATTTTTTTTAAAAAAATCAGAAGAAGCTCTATTTATTTTATGAGGAAAAAAAAAATAAATATATAAACTCTTTCTTCCTTACACATGCACTTTTATAAGGAGTATTTTTGATAAATTCATCTTTTTTAGTATTAGAATACAATATATCATTAATATGTAAGAACGGCAAATAAGGCTGATAAATTAATGAAAGTTGAAACTACATTTGATATCAAAGAAAAATATCTTAAAAATAATGCAAGAAAAAAAAGATTTCTAAATATATAACATAAAAAAGAAATAGAAACAACCAGAAACAATACAATCGTACTACTCATTTGCATAATTCAGGTTCATAACTAATAAAAATATCACAAAAATTTGAAAGATATACAAAAAATTAACTTAATTAATTCAAAAAAAGGCTGCTAAATTGGCGACAATTCCGTTAAAGTTGAAACTATATTTATATAAAAGAAAAATATTTTATAATCCTCCTTTATAGTTAATAATAATAGCAAGTATTTATATTTTCCTTAAATTTCAAAATTAATTCTAATTATTATAGAATTCATACAAGGGAATTATTTGCATCCACTTATTATAATTATTTTCAAATAAAAGTTCGTTTTGAAATTTCAAAAAAAAAAAAAAATAGCCGATTTATCATTTCGGTTTAAAGCATCTTTTTACATCACAGCATCGTATTCACCCTATGATCTCCAAAATTGTTTCCTCGGAAAAATCAATCTCAGATCCATAATTGTTTCCTAAAAAAAATGAAAGTAAATTACTATGATGCTCTTCTAAGAATGTAAGGAGGGGTCTTTGGACTAAGAATTGCAAAACTTCGAGCTTAATAAAAGACCGTTGTGCAATCCGAGACGCTATGAAGTTCAAAGACCTCTAAAAAGTAGTTCCGATTCTACAAAAGCTACTTGCTCTCTGTTATCTTCCTCACTACAATGTAACACAGATTGCAGTGGAGTTAACCTACCAGGACATGAAACTGCAACTGATAAGTCATAGATACTTGTTTCAGTGGGGATATCTGCGATTGCGAAAATAAACTTGGATGGCACATGACGAAAATTAAGTACTTCCGAGATGGCATAAAGAAAAAGAGAAATGGCATAATAATCGAGATACTGATAATGTGACAGATTGGTCATCATATATGGCAGGTTAATAACCGTAAGAACAAGTCAGAAGTCGGCATGACGCAAAAATTTAAGAATGATGTTAAAAAGAAAAGGTCAAAAATGTTCACAATAAAAGGCCAAATGATACAAAAAGACAAAGAGCAAGGATTCTACCAGGTTCATTGTCAAAATCAAAACCATAACCTTCTCTGCCATTTGCTTTGAAAATAAAAGCAGGCTCATTTTTCTTACATATCATACTCTGTGATAACAAGGAATGGAATTAGGAATTGTGAAATGTGGGGGGGAAACTAATTTTATTAATAAATTTATACATAAATTTTTATTTTTAAAGGTAGATTTCAAACCATTTTTATAACAAAGATAAAATCAACAAAATATCATTTGGCAAAAAATTTGAAAATTCATTACCTAAAATTAAACATTAACCTTTATTCGAAAAATATTTTCTTTCATTATTCTTATACTTCCTGATAACAAATTAAATTTAGATATGCCAAGCGTCAGAAAAAAAACTCAGTGAAAAAAACTGGTCAATCAATTAATGAATTTTAATGAATTCTTTTTTTTAAACGAAAATAAGTTTTATTTTTTTCTGATAAAAAAATAAAACTATGAAAAAACTGATTTTATTAATTAATTTAAACTTAATTCCATATTAAGAAAATATTTTAAACAATTTGTTGCAGTATGAAGTGAAAATAAAATCATCAAAATATAGTTTGGAAATAAATTTGAAAATTCATTAATTAAATTATTATTCGAGAATATATAAAATACTCCATAAATTTCTGTGATAATAATTTATATTCAATTATTAAACAGTTTTATCTTCTTATTGATAACTCATATTATAATTTATCGCAATTTTAAAAAATTGACCACTGAAAATTCAATATTTTTAAAACAAATCTGTTGTGTACTAGAGAAATTTAATAAAATATAACTATTTTTCAATGATCTTTAAAGATATAACGTAATGGTTCCATGAATTTTGGACTTCTTAAAAAATAGGAATGCGTTAATTCAGTTATTAAATAGAAATAATATCAAATAAAAAAATAAGTCAGAGCATAATTTTAAAAATCATTTTGTTTACCGCAACAGAATTGAGCGGTTTTCATTAAGTTTTCGCTATAAGTTTATTGACATTTATTTAGTGTGAGGATATAGTACCAACTTTAGTATGAATTTTTTTATGGAAACTGTAAAGACTTAAAAAAAATCAAAATTTGTTTTCCAATTATTTCTTTGAATGTTCAGATGCTAAATAGTTTTTTTAGCAAAAAGCAATTAAAGTCATGTAAGTAAAAGTAATTAAAGTTATGTCATGTAACAAAAAGCAATTAAAGTTATTCCAAAGAAACAAGAAATATACTGATTAAAAAATCTTACAAGCAAATTATTCACAAGTTCATTTTTAGTATATTTTTCATTGTTAATGTTTTGTTTATTTTTTATTCATTTTGGAATTATTTACATACTATCATTAAATGTTTTTCCAAGTTTATTCGCAAATTAATTATTCATAACATAACTTTAAAAAATCTATGTATCATTTAGTAGTTAGATATTTTATTTTATTAAATTAATCATGGAACTATACTACATAATTGCAAACATTCTGTTTTTAGAATAGAATTACAATACTGAGATATGTTACAACAAAAATATTCGGATGCAAAAAAAAAAAAAAAAAAAAAAAAAAAAAAACAAAAACCCCTCGCTTTTTTTTAATTTTTATTCCATGTCTTTTTAAATAAAAACTATATTAAAAAAATAAATTTCTGATAAAATCAACAGCAGTATCTAATGAAAACAGAAAAATACCCCTCCCCCCTCTTTCAGCATCTGATAAAATAAACAAGCACTAATCAAATAACATTAAGATTGCATCTCATTTCTAATCCGAACACGTCTTAAAAATAACGACTTTCTGCGATTCCGGATTTTCTGAAAGAAATTGATTTACCCCCCTCCCCTCTCCTTCTCCCACAGAACATCCTCCTCATCACTTTAAAAGAACAGCGCAGCTGCAGAAGTAAAATTAATAAAGATGAATAATGAGTGAGACCAGCCTTCTTCTCTCAAAAAGGAAGAGAAAGAAATAATAAAAAAAGAAAGAGAAAAAAAGAAAGATGTTACTCAAGTGTTTCCAGAGATGAGTGCGTGTGTGTGAGAGTAAAAACTTATCAGCAGAATATATTCCGTAGCTCGAAGGTCGGTCATTGAACCCTGAGACGAAGGCCAACTTCATCCCTTGCCTACCCTCCCAGATGAATCTTCTAACTTCCCCTTCTTCAATCTGAAGTTGATTGTTTCTCATAGGGATAATAATATTTCTCTCACGGCTTTACTGAGTGATTTCTTACCAACAATAGGAAATAGTTTATGATATGGAAGTGAAATATAGTCGAGTTAATGTGACGAGATTTCTTTTACTTCGTTTTTTTTTTAAAAAAAAATAGAAAAGTTTCCCTTTTTTTTTTGTTTTCAGGGAAAAAATCCACCATATGGTTTATTTCTTTTTATCGGCAGGCAGATGTTTTTATTATTTAATTTTTATCGAAGTCATAATAAGAGATGAGGTATAACGTACAAATGCAAATTTATTTTAAGGACTATCTATTTACTAATATTGGTGTCTCTTAACCTTGTAACCAAGCTTTATTTCGCGATCTGGAAGTTAGTCGATTTCTCTACCGTATCCAGAGATTTTCGTGGAGTAATGTTGTTTGTTTTCTCTTGAAATCTTCAATTACATTACGGTATTATGGGGTAGCATAAAAAAAAGTTCGTTTCATGTTAAAGATATTTGAAATTATTTACCAATCTAAACAGTGTTTTCAAAAAACATAGCCATAAAATTGAGAGGAAAGAGTATGAAAGTAATTAAAAATATTAATGGATATTTTATTATTTCATGGCATTAATTCGGGAAACAGTTTACAATTTTTTCAATATTAAGCATGTAAAGAAATTTCAAAACACATCCTGTTTATTTTATGTCTATGTTATATTTATTTCTTTTTATACATGTTGTAGAAATATATATTATGCCTATTTTTCTTTCAAAGGAATAAATATCTGTTGAGAAACAAATTTAAGTTTGAAGGTTTAATGGCATATTATCAGGAAATTAAAAAATATACATGCAAAGGACATTTTTTTTTTTCAAAATTAATAAAATTTTCTTATAATATAAATTTTATTAATTCGAATGATTATAACTTTTAAAAAATTAAAATAACCAATTTAATTTTAAATTGAACTAAAAATATAATTTTCCTAGTACAGGATTTAGACTTGATGATTATTTTTCTAATTGAGGTTCAGCGCTCTTTGTCAATCTTTTTTTAAAAAATAATTATTAAAATGACACCTGCTCAACTACACACCTTTTTTGAGAGGAGGGGGGGGGGGACTGAGGTACATAATGGGTGCTTTATGCTAATAGTGGTTTCACTTCTTATCCACAGCCTACCACCCCGCCTCCACTTAACATTACCGACAGCACAGTGGTTTCATTAAGGGCGTTCCTTATAAAAATCCACCACTGCATTTCCATGTGACTAATTGGTAATGCGAAGATATTAAACAGTGAATGAAACATATTACAAGTTTTCAACGATTTATATACGTTTTAATTAAAACAATTATCTGATAAATATATCTTGAAATTATATAAATTGAATTTTCAAATATGTTTTAAAAAATTAAATTCATTTCAGGATATTAAATTTTAGAACATTACAGGTGACATTTGTGCGGTCTTCAAGTAATTCGAAGTTAATATACATACACACCCTATTTCATTTTTGGTTATTTATAATGTAAACAAAAAAATAAATTCCAAAAGACTATAAAATATAAAAAGCTATTCATTTTCCTTTATAATAGCAATTCGGCTCCAAATTTACACGATAAAAGAAAATAAAAAAAAGCTTAGGTAAAAAAATAAAATAAAATAACCCATAACAATATCAGTATAAATTTCATTACTACTTCTTTATTCAAAATATAGATTAATTTTATAGAAATATATAATAAATTTATTTGGGTTCTTAAGCAAATATTTACCCTAATTTCGCAACCCGTTTAAGTAAATTAGCTGTTTAAAGAATTTAGGATCATTGAGGAATTTGGAAAAATATAAACATTAATCAAATAGTTTCATATTTCTTATATTTGATCAGTCATAATTATTTCATTCTTTTTCCGTTGTTATTTAATTCTAACTGATAACTGATTCCAGTTAGTCAGAGAAAACTGATATAATATTTAATTAAAATATTTAATACAATTTAAATTCAATATTAATTTATAGAAATCAACCATATATTAAGCAAGCACAAATTATCTTGAAAAATTATAATAAATAATTCATAATTAATGTGTCATTAAAATACCTGAATACAAGCTCTAAAAATAAGAATAAAATGTGAAGTAGCAGTTAATTAATCTTATTCAACCATAATTATTTATTTAATTAAGATAATAAAGCAAAACGTCACCGATGATAAAACTTCCAAATGAAAAACATTTTATAATTGCTTTACAATATTAAAAAATAATAATAAATACTTTTTCTACTAAAACAATGCTTATTTTTCCCGCGTTCTTTGATTCCATTTTTTTATGTAAAAGATTCTCGCGGCATTGAAATTTACATAATTATTTCATAATTAATAATAAATATCAAGAGTAACTTTAAAAGAGCATTGCACCTTTTTCTGCATTTTTCTACTTTCATTATGCATAACGGAAGTCACATAGGTAAACGCAGCAAATGAATCAGAAAATGCAAAAAAAGTGGGAAGGGTAGTAGTTTATTTACATTCATGCCTAAGGTTTCACCTCTGAGATAGATACATTCTTTGCTTTAAATTAAATGCTTCATTAAACTTTCATAGACCATTGTGATCGATATTTGCTCACTGAAGTGCGAATAATTCAAAACTTCAGCATTTTAATCCTTTGGTCACTGCCTTTAAATACCGTTATGTAAGCAATAACTCTTTGCTTTTAAATTCTTCCAGTTACAGTTAACAAAGGAGGAGAGTAAGAGAGCGCGGGAAACAAAAATGGCGAACAACCATGACTAAGCTTTGAAAATCATTTTCCACTTGTTTAGTTTCTTTTCTCGGCAGTCAAGCATTGTTCATTTAGTAATTTATACTTATTTTATTGTATCATGAGCGTTTTTTCAATGCAACTGTCCCTTTCACCCTATTGTGTGCCCGAATAAAAAACAGAAACAAAAAAAAGAAAGAAAATCACTCTCGTATAAAAAAAATTCAATGGCGGCAGGCGTTCGTCGAATTTCAAGGTCGTAAGGAAATGACGTCATTTTTTTTGATAGGAGTGGAAGTAGAATCTGACTCCGGCAAGTTCATTGACCTCTAAAGATAGAGCTGATGCTTAGTTTTTAATGGAGGACGTATGCTTTTTATTTTGAGAGGTATCTACAGGTAATTTTGAGTAATTTGAGGCACTTTCAAAATAGTTTCACGGTATATTGCTACAATCAATTGCACAAAATAAAGATAAAAATTTTTTTTTTTAATTTCTTTCTTTTTCATTTGAAGATTTTCAGTTAAAATAATACTTATTTTAGAAGAAAAAAATTATTTATCATTATCAATTTTTAAGTATTTTTTCATAGATACTTTAAACTTTTAATTGCATTTTTAATACAATGACCTTCAGATAAGCGCTTTGAAACAGTATATTTAAATGAATTATAAATTATTTATGTATTTCCAATTTAAAATTTTTTTAAAAAAACAAATTTATTTTTTATATTTATTATTAAGCGAACATGCGAATCAAAAACTTTGATTTCACTGATGAGACTTGTAATAAATACATTTAGAGAAATCGTTTTGTTTATAAATAACAACATATATTTTAAATAAAACTTGAATTAAAAAGAAACAACAAATATTTGCTTCGCTATATTTCAATTAACTTCAACATATGTTTGATATCCGTACATTCAGACATGAGGTCATTCACCCCTCCGCATAGTTTTGATACACCATGTGATTTTCGAGGCATGCCCATGTATTTCATTCCGTCGGTATTAAAAACTTAAAATTCCAATACAGTACATTTTTAAAATGAATGGAAGCTTAAAAATCGATGTATAAATAATTTGATCAATTTTATCATTTTGTGGTTTTCGCAACAAAAAATTAGACAAATATCGAGTAGAATTTTCTTCATCTTTAATTGTACTTCTTCATCCTTCCTAAGAAGCAGATGACACTACGAGGTCAATGACCCTCATGGCGTTACACGCACTTCTTTCAATGTCAAAAAAAAAATAAAAATGTTACAGTTATTAAACGTATTGCGTCATTCTTAAGTGATATAAATGACATAATCGTTGTATGAGGATGCATACTTTTTTTAATTATTTAAAAAAGAATTTTTCATTTTTTAAAAGGTCTGAATCATATTTGATTAGATTGTCCATTTATTATTTATCATAATTAACTATTCTCATATACTTTTCTCTCTCAGCCTTTTGTTTATAAAACTTAGTAATCAAAATATGAAGAGTAAACTATCTTTGCATATAAAACTTCAAAAAATAACTTGCTTTGAATTTCTTAATCAATACAGCAATGATTGAATGCAATATAAAACTTGTTTTATAACTATTGAGATTTAATAAATAATTTAACAGATGCAAACGATTTTGAAACGAGAAAAATTTATATATATTACACTGCTGATCTCAGTTTAAAATTATCTGCTTTTTTGTTATTTCGATTTTATTTTTATAAATATCTTGTAATAACGATGTTTTTTAAATTAGTTTTAAAAGAATTCAAAAGTTTATTTATTAGAAATAAAATTTCAGACATTTGAAAGATTTCCGTTTATTATAATATTTTAAACAGCATATGCTTTTGCGTTAAAAAAATAATTTTTAAAAATTTTGCTTATCGGCTTTTTAGGATTCTGCATTAGTATTAAATATTATTCGAGTTAGTATTAGTTATAAAGATAAATTTTATTATTAGTATAAGATGCATACTATGTAAAATGTTGCTAAAAAACTTTTGTTTCTAAAAACTTAGTAACTAACGTTACTAAAATAAAAACAGCATTTTCTTGACATAAAAAAATCCTTTAAAATTTTTCTTAGTTAAATTCTATTATATAATCTATAATAAAACAAAGAAAAATTTGTGCCAAATTGTTATCGGTAGCTCAAAACACATTTTTTTTTTTTTTTTTGTTTTGGCGGCAAGCAAATGGAGGCAATCTTTTCCCAATGTTTAAATTGATTGATTGCTTTGTGAGCGAATAAACCTAACCATAATAAAACTTAGTTATGGAATTATAAACTTGACTTCGTTTATGCAAAGTTCAATAGTTTGGGATTTGGGGTTTTTTTTTTTATTTTTTTTTTTTTTTTTTTTTTTAATTCTGATGATTCAATGGAGATTAACGAGAAAATCTTCTTTCAGCATTGTTTATATTTTGCATTTGGCATCACTTTTTTTGTCAACTTATCGATCATTATTCGTTTCAATCCAATTTTAGCGATTTATTTTGATTTGAGTGTTCATAAATGTTATGGGACATAGAAAAAATTTCACTGCAATAAAACAAAATGCTTAATGCTGACATATATATTTATTTAAATCTAAAATGTATCACTTTTTTTGTACTTTGGCAATGTGTTTTACTACAACTTTCGTTGGCTAATTTAAGACAATTACATTTGGCATATTGTTAGATATTATACCTGAGCACAACTTCTAGTAACAAATAAAAACAGAATATTCCTGATATAAGAAATCTTTTTTAATTTCTCTTAATTTAGTTCCATTAAAATATAAAATAATGAAATGAACAGGTTTCTACCTCTTAGAAAATTTTTACCTCTCTTCCTTCCCAAAATTAATTCAGATCATAATCCCTTTTACTTAGCAATCATTTCCTATAGTATCATTTAAATATATAGTATAAGAAAATTGAGCTCAAAAAATCGCACCACTTTTGTTAATTGTAGGGTGAACATATATAAGTATTCTTTGTTCTTCTTCTTTTTTTTTTTTTGTTTTAACTTTCTCACTATTTCCCAACGATTATATAACTTGGACCCACCTGTGATTCAATATTACACAATATTATACAATCCTTGGTCACATAAGAGGAAAATCCAAACGTAACCGGCAGTGACGAAACCGAAGTCACAGGCGGTGTTAAAGGCACATCCTCATTCGTTAACCGCCCTCAAGTACGTCGACCGGACGCACATCTTGATAAATACCCTTTGCACGAAATTCCAACGTTTTGTCAAAAAAAAAAAAAAAAAAGGCGTTACATAACTCATTGAGGGTAAAAAGGAGACACATTTTCCTTGGATAAAACAGAGCGGGCATTGACCCTTTATTAGCACCCCTTACCCCCTCAGTATCAACCCCTTGGGGGTAGTTGCAGAATTCTTCGAAGAGGGAGAGAAAATAAAATAAAACTGTATTTGAGAGGCACTAAGATGGGGACTCCCTCTGCCTTATCTTTGAGGCGGTTGATGCTCCACCAAGAATGGCCTCGCTGACGATTATATGCTTTGCTTATGAGAGAGGTGCACTAGGGTGAATCTGTCAAGTGCTTTGCTTTTTTTTAAAAAAAGATAGATAGATGTGGTAAGAAATCAGCAGGATTCAAGAGTTAGCAGTAATACGAGGATTTCGTACGTTATTTGATGTATAAAAACGAAGAGATATTGTACTTACATAAGAGCTTTGATTTGAGGAAGAGGGTTAGGAGAGAATACAATGACGTTCTAGGATATGTTTTATGTTGAAATTTCCTTTGGGAGTTTAATTTCGAAAGGTAATTATTTAAGTACACAGAAATAACTGCAGTAGTGGACTTTTAAGTAAATATCGCACTGCATTACAAATCGAGTTGTTTTCAGAGAAAAACGAAATTGACGTTTTATTTTTACAGCTAAGCAATGAAATGGGTGAAAGCTCACGGAAAGAAGTTTAAATATGAAGGGACTTCAAGTCCGTTTTTCCCCCCTTCTATATACTTCTATATATTGGTTGTCATTCTACAAAACAAGCCGTCTGACCTACAGCTAAAAACTTTGGCACATATACAGATTGGAAGTATGTGGTGCACCTTTTCATTGGAATTTAAATTAATTAAAAATTAATTTAAAGCTATATTTTAGCTATAATTTCCAAAAATACTGTTAAATAAAAAAGAATTTTACATATTTTTAAAATAAAAAATTCATCATAATTTAATAATTGTGTAAGTTTTTTCTGGATTTTGGCAATTTTTTTATATTTTTTTAAACTTATTTTCCAACAAGCGATAACACTGATACTCTGAAATTCGTTTTATTATTTCATCAAATATATTTTTAAGTAACATTTTTTATCATTTTTGAAAAATGAAGAGGGATACTGTTTAATACCTGTGCGAAAATTAGAAGGCGGATGAATTTCATATTTATATTTTTAATAGCTCGGTGATGTCACGTGACTGGTTTTATAAGAAAAATTCATGAAAATAATAAACAGCACTTACTTAAGACTTAAAATGGCAGTGATTTAAAACACTGATTGTCTAACGAAATCATGAATATGAAGTTACATCTAAGCGATTTATCTGAAATTAAATCAAACCACTATCCCCGTCAAACCAACTGGTTGCCAAAGGTGACAAACTTTATAATAGTTACAAGATGGTAACATTTTTCAAACTGCTAATTGAGAAATAAAGGCTATATTCTACAAGTTATTTATAGTTGAAATAGTTTTCAAAAAAGTTAGAAATTATCCCTTTATATTATATTTAAAACAAAAGAAAAATCAAAACTTTTAAATATGAATCAAAGAAATGCTGTACACGAAATTTTGAAAGATATAATAAAATATGAAATTAAAGAAAAACAACATTATAAAAATTCTATTTTCCATTACGATTAATGTACGATACGATTGCGATTAAAGGATATACATCAAAACATATTTATCCGAAAGTTGTAAACTAGAAACCCTCAATATTGACAATTTGTTTTAAAGAAATCTTCAATTATTACAAAATAATATTCCTTCGGGCACTTTTGTAAACATATTATAAATATGATTTTGGCAATGAAAAATAAAAAAAAATAAAAAAAAACATCATACGAATAAATAAATTGTTTAAAAAAAATTCTTTATACAATTCCATCCTTGAAATTCATTATAATTAAAAATGAAATTTAATATTACCACCTGCTGATCTATCTCCAATGCAAAGTTTATCAGATTTATTGCCACTTTCACTTTTCGATAAGCAAGTACTATTTAAACAAATAAGCGAAATGTAACTTGAACCACTTTCGCCAATTCTAATAAATGACTTAGTTCTGCATTCTGAATAATAAGAGGGAAAGCATGATTATCTCATCAAACTACAACTTAATAATGACATTTAAATAAATTTGCTTTCATTAAGGCTTTTCTCCTTTCCGAAATCATGGTCCGAACAGGATTGATTTTTGCTTGTCAATTTAAACAATTTCCTCCTTAGTAGGTTGAAATCAGGACGCCTCGAGGCCTAAGTTTTGTATTGTAATCTATTCGGTAAATGTAAGTCCAAAACAGCAGGTTTTGCGTGGGTATTGGACTATTTATCATCTGTTAAAACAATCCGAGAACATGATTGGATTTTTTTTAAAAAAAAGACAGAAAATAAACAAAGATAAATCAAACGATTTTTCTCTCGGTAAAATGTAACGGCAGTTATGAATTGAAAGCATTCTAAATAATTCTTAATGGATGAATTCCCATAATTTAATGAAAGAATTTATGTGTAAAAATATTAGAAAGGAAAATTCCTGACATTTCATTATAAGTTTTGGAAATATATTATTCTTCCAAATATTAAATCAAATAAATTTTGTTTTTAAGTTTTTGCAACATATGCTAATTTTGACATGAGAAATTCTGACTTAAAATGACAAATTCTGTCATGGAATCTTTCAAATCTAATCATTTTAATTAAAATGATTCCTACAAGATAAAATATTTTTGTAGAGTAATTAAATCAAAGATGTAAAAAATTGATTTAGCACTGAATATATGTATGTATCGATTTATAGATTTAATTATAAAAATTACTTTAAATAATTCCTGTATCTCATATATTCAAGTAATATAAACTGAATTAGATATCCAGCTTTTCAATAATGAAAATTATTTAAGACAGTGAATAATTCTGCTGAAAAAGATGATAAAAATTATAAAGTAACTTTTTTGTAAAAATTCGATCGAAAAGTTTCCTAAAAATATATTATAATGAATTGTCAGGTGCTTTTTACGAATTAATAATTTTCTACTCTTCAATAGAATGTAATAGATTCTACGATGGCTTCAAAATCTTACAAATACAAAAGTTTTAAATTATTTGGATTTTAATTTTAAAGATTGCGATAATTTTTAATATTATAAATGAACTTTCATCAATAGAGAAAAGTGCTTCAAAAGTTAAATCTAAAATTACTTTTATGTAGATTTATTCTTCGAACAAATATTTTATTTTATTTTTAGATCTAAAGCATTAACGAATTTTATAGCAGATATACATAGTAAGAAATGTGGTAGAAGCTATAATTTCCGATTATCATAATTAAGCTACATGCAGACATGTGATTGTTTAACAGCTGCTCTTTTAAGTATACTATAATCGTGACTATCGAATTAAAAGATATAGAAGGAATATAGTAATGTGCGTAATTATATCCAGTATAATATGGCTGAACTTATTTCAGTTTCGTAAAGAATTCGTGATATAAGATTAAAATAATGCTATAAGCAGTTTAATTAAAGAATTATACCTCCACATAATGACATTATAGGAAACTATTCATGCTTTATATAACACCAAATGTTCAACGGTCGAATTACAATTACTAAAACAAATTGAAATAAATAAATTTTACAGAATTCTCCACATTTATCATGGTAAAGCACAGACTAAAGTCCGCTGGAAATAACTACTGAACAATTATTTTTTAAACTTGAGACTAGAATTTACAGAACTTCTTTTATTAAAAAAAAGGAATAGGGCAGTCCTTTATATATTTAAAATTAAACATCTTTTAATGTGTCAAATAAAAATGAAAATATGAACATCAAAAATGTCAAATAAAAATATGAACATTTAAAAATATATGACAATGAAAAATCGAGCATATTTTGAATATTAGCTGTTTAGACGTTTTCCACAATTAAAATTTAAATTTCAAAAGCAGAGCATATTTTGCTTTTTTATGACATTCAACATGAACACATTTCTTTTCTCATTTTTATTTCATTTTTAAAAATTGATTTATTCGAAAAAATATTTTTTCCCATTGAAAGAAATCTAAAACACGCCAAAAGATTTTAAGAAATAATTATACAAACAGTACAGAATCATAAGAATAATTTCGTATATTAATACAATGAACAGCTGCAAAATTATCACAATCGAAAACCTTAATCGTTCTACGCTGGAAATTTTTGAAAAATTTAAAAACCATATCTACAGTTATTCCTGCTTAATCCAGCATAAATTGCAGTAGTTTCTTATTATCAAATCATTTTTCATTTTATTTTCCAAAAGGTTGTTATTTTACTGCCATGAGTTATGTATTGCATAAATACTTAATAACCAAACGAGAATAGCCTACTAAAACAATTTTCGCTCAACCCAACTCGACACAGTTTCCAGGCATGCCTAAGAAGTTTTCAGAAAAGTAAGAACACAGAGAAAGTGCAATGCTAAGCTACAAAGAGAAGATCACGTTCAAGACACAATTTTCCCTCTCTTTTGCATTAAAGAAAAACAAATTTTTAGGTCAAGAGGTAATACACGAGAACTTTCATACTTCTGAATTTGTAACATTTCTCTGGCGATGCCATTTTGCTGTCAGCAGAAATACAATCGATTCTTCGGAGAATCATTCATAGAATCATTCTTAAAATATGATGATTATAAATTATTACATGATCACTATATTTATTATTTTGTGCGCATCAGTTTTGAACTTTAAAAGTTATGAGTTCACAAACTAATTTTGAAATTTTAAATACTTTAAAAATTTGTTTTGTCAAAAAAAAAAATCCCTGAAAAAATTTGCATTTTTATTGTATTTCGAATTTAATAAAAGTCTATTTATTCACGGCAAAACTGAAAGTTAATATTATGCATATAAAATGTAAATAATTCTGTAAGTTATTTATATCAAACTTTATAACGAAAACATTTAACCTTTCGTTTAATAACAAATATTATATATTAATCACATAGTAAAATTTGTATTATTTAAATATGAATTAAAATTTTATCCATACAATGATAGCCTTTAGAACTCTGAATAGAGCTCATATAAAGTTTCAAATTCTAGAAACTAAGTATAAGACATTGATATAATTGAAAGCTCTGTAACAGCATTTATTAAATGCTAAACCGGAGATTAAAATTTATTAAATACGGATAAAAAATTTAAAAATAAGAAAATAATTATATATATAAGTTTTTTTTAATATAACGTAGTACTTTTACTAATTTTCGGTTCTGACAGTCGATTATATAAAAATATCAAATTGAAATAATAAAAAAAAAATTCATAAAATAAACAAATTGAACGATAATTTTTTCGTGATTTGAAATTTTAACTTCAGTAATAGATATTACTTTTTTTTACGATTGTATAAAAATTAATCGCTTTTAATATTAACACAGGTACTGCGGAAAAAACAGAAAATGTTAAAATAAGTAAACGGTCAGCGAGAAAGTTAAATTGATATACTAGAATTTAGAGTTATCAGATGAATCAAACTGTAATTTTAATATTTGCCAAATACATGTATTTTATTTTTGTTATCTACATCTATGAATCTTTACGTTACAAATTTATTTCAAAAATACTTCATTATATTGATGTAAACCAATAAGTAATGTCGAATGAAAAGTGCGTAATCGCAGTGACGTCATAAGTGCATTATATTTTACTGGTTGATTATCTTTCGGAGATAGTAATTATACAAATTATAAGATCTCATTTGTAAGATAGTCTACAGAAACTTGTTTATAAGGGTGGGGTCTTAAACAAATTGTCTAAATTATAATAGTTAAATTGCTAAGTATATTACTTCTTTGTCAACAACATCTAAATAGTTCACATTTGAAATGAATGTAGGATCAAGTAGTCTTGTTGAAATCACAATAATGTAGATCAATTTTTTAAAAAATTTAAAATTGTAACCAAATTTAGCCCCCTCCCCGTAAAATTGTCATCAAAATTTTTTTAAATTATAATAATATAACATATTTGTTCCCAAATTACACAATAGCGTTTACGAAGCGTTAATTCGCCAAAAAAATTGCCTTGAATTATTATTGTAACTTTAACATTTTCAAATAAATGAAAACATTAAATAGCGTTTTTTAATTAGAAAAAGTATTTGATTGATTCGTTCAGAATTTCTTTTATTCTTAAATTACAATCATATTATGATTAAATTTTGAAAATACTCACGAGTGTCCTTGAAACTAAAATTAATCACACAAGAGATGTTATTAAATGAAAGAAATTATATAATCCTATGTTTATAGTCATTATAGTCAATATTTTGAAGCAAAACTTTAAAAAATTGACCAAAATTTAACTATTGGGTTGTTCGGAAAGTCATTTCGTATTTTTTTGTCAAAATGAAAAGAAATTTTCGTTTAATGAATAAATTATTTATTAAATTATAAAATTGCCATTCTGGTCTAATACCTTTTGCCATATTTTTGGTAGTAACATGATTACACGCTCATAAAAGTTTTGGTCTTTGCTGTAAAAAAAACTGATCGAGGTGGTTTTTGGCCTCCTCATTTGAAGGAAAAATTTTGCAAATCAGTTCTGGTACTGATGTACTGTTAACACATCTTCTCCACACATATTGGCTAATTTATTTCTGGCTTGAACAGCATTTTTACCTTTTATAGCAAAAAAGAAAAAAATGACGAAAATGCTGTTTATTGCTCTCCATATTTAAAAGGGCACCATCCAAAAACTACTGCGAAGAATCAGCTGCACTTTTTCACACTCAAGCCTTGCTATATCAGCTCTTAAAACATAAAATGATTTTGCGGTTTAAGTATGAAATTGGGTGCGAAAAATGCAATTAAATCCTTTGTCAGGAAAAAACGAAATTACTTTCCGAACAACCTAATAAAATTGATTTGTATGTTTTTCCGAAAATTATTTAAAATATAAATAAAGATTTCAAAGAGATTTTTTTTTTAAATATTCAAAATAAAAAACTTAAAAGTTTTCGATATTGTCATAAACTTTTTATTTCAGATATTGCATTATAGCAGAATTTCAAAAATTAAACTGCAATAAAATCTCTTTTACGCGATTCTATTGTTATTTCGAATTCCGACTGAAAATTTTTTTTTATAGAAAATAACACGAAATATACCACTTTTTAAAATCTTTTAAATTAATTGACATTGACAGGTTAAGGATAAACAAAAAGAATTAAGCTGATAAATTAAATAATTTTTCTTAGTAATGTCAGTAATTTGCTTTACAATTTTAAAAACTATTATTTCAGTGTTAACCTTAACTGAAATCCTAACTGATGTTAAAAAATTTATGAGCAACCAAAATAGTTAAATTAATAAATTATCAACGTTAATAAGCAAAGTTATAAAACTTGTCCCAAAGTTTTAATTATTTCAATGTTAACTCTAACTAAATTTAAAATCGCTGCTAATAATTTCATGCGCAACTAAAATATCTTATCTGATAAATTACTGACATTACTAAGCAAAATTATTAGATTGGCCTAATATATTTTAAAACTATTATTTCAATATTAACCCTAACTAAAGTATTACATAATACTATAAGAAATAAAAAGAGCGATGTAGTGACATAAGGAATTTTTATAGAATTGTAAATTATGACCTTTAATCTCAAACACGTCAAGTTGAAATATGTTGGCAATAAAAGGTTAGAGAAATTTTCATTCGTCCCACATTCAAGCAACTAAAAACTTGACACTGCGCAATACGGCCTACATGTTTGGTCTATATCGCAAAATGCATCAAAATTATTTCTTAGAAATAACCAGAAGGATGCATGAAAAAATCTAATGAAATACATTAAAATATATGTCAGAAAAAATGGAATTAATTGCAAAGATATTCAGCTCATTTTGTTTGTTTAGCAGAAAAATCATCCAAAACAGATCTAATAATTTAAAATTATACAATTACTAATATACATACATTTAAAAGACTATTTTTAAAAAAAAATTAGCTATTTTATTCTACTTACTATTTTTTTACTGATTAATTACTCCAAGTTCTTAGACAAAGAACAATCTTTTAGCATTATTATTTAACTCAGTTCTTTAAGAATATTTTCAATTCATTCATTCAAAGATTTAACAATTTCTTGATAGATTAAGAAGAAATTAAATATTTAATTCCCAATCATTTATTTCAAGAATTCAATAATAATATATGAGCCGATGTTGAACGAGAGTTCCAAATTTTTTCAACAAAAGTAATCGTTTGTATTTTTAATCTTTTACAGTTTTTCGACAGAATAAATTAGATAAAATCTGAAATAAAAAGTAAACAACATTAACTGAATTAATTTGCTAAAAGCCGTAAATAATTATAAACAGCCAAATCACCGGAACTCCATGAAATTTTGTAGCAGATGTTTTTAATGTAGATAAATGCAGTATATTTAACGATCAAAATAGTTTGTCTTATCAACCTTTTCCATTTCCCATTCTTTTAAATATTTTTTTTATTAAAAATAAGTAATTCTTGCTAATCATGTCAATCTAATTCCACTTTTGGTCTTATTCCATTTCAAACTAACGGAAAGAAAAGTAGTTTCTTATGAGAATAACTTGTTCCAAACGCCATCTGAAAATCTAGGTTGCCAAACAAGATAAAGATAATAAATAATAAAACTTCAGAAAATTTGACAGTTAAACTCTTTGGTAAGTCATTAACTTAATAATGTATTAGCGAAATAATTGGGAGAATTGGACTGTTTCATAGCAACTTATAACGAGATTATTAAATAATATGCTATTTAATTTTTTTTTTCTCTCAAAGATTTTTTTTTTTTCGGATTGGAACTAAATTGTATCTTGTGTAATTAGGCTTTTGATAAAAGCAGGTTTGTAAGAAAAAGTATTTGATTTTTATGTGAGTGCTAATATTATACGAATTATGTTTTATGATAAAAAATATAATAACATAACTGATAAACTATCATAAATAGTTATTTAAAGATAATAATTTACGGTTCTTAAGATAAAGCTGGAAAACAATTATTATTATTTGATGGAAACAAAGATGGGTGTTTGTAAAAAGTTTGAAAAGATAAATATCGTGTTTTAGTACATGAATGATAGAACAGATATTAAATAGAATATTGAGTTCGAAAAGTTTCAAATTTAAAAACAAAATTTTAATAGAATTAATGATCTGATATTTAAAGCAAGCTAAAAATGAATCCCAAGAAATTTAAAATGGAACTGATTATTAAATGACATAAATAACCATTTCGGATATATAAACATTTATATTATACAAAGCTGCAAAGAGACATAACACACACAAAAATTATCAAATGCTTTTCTTGTAAATCTGCTGTTATAAAAATTTAATTTTGTACGACACGATTTCCTTTGTAAAGAGTCAAACGATTTTAGAACAACTACTCAGAAAAATTATAACATTAAGGATGTTTTAGACTTGATTCGACTGTTTAGTCTTCGTGCGACTAGATTGCATAACTAAATGCATTCTCTGTATAGCTATTTTTACATGGCACAATTGACAGAAACTGACCGAAAAAATTTACCAAGTTAAAAAAATATATAATGTTTTGAAATTTTTAAAGCATTAGTTAGCAAAA
>JAPMOQ010001131.1:205591-247991 GCA_026543055.1 Argiope trifasciata | reverse complement strand
TTGATCGAACGAGAGCTGTTAAAAACATCCTCATTCATTATTCACAGTCTTACTATTTATTTTGCACGATTATATGAAACAAAGAAATTTTTGTAAAATATATTTCAAACTAATGTTGAAAAATTAACAAAAATTATTGCAATAATTACACAGAAATAAAATTTATATCAATGAAAAACTAACTTTCTGAATTTTAAAAAAATGTGAATATGATTTTCTTTGAAAATATGCTTTAAAATAACAGGGAAAATAATTTGGTTCATTTTTAAATAATAAAAAAAGTGAATAATTATACGCCAAATTTGGTAAATCTAAGTCCAACAGCTTGCAATATGAAATTTTCGAACGATTCTTGCAATTTAGAGGTTTTGCTGACAATTTAGAGGAAGTAATATTGACTATCTTTAAACATCGTAGCTAAAATTCTTGAATAACAATTTGTTTTAATGATCCTTTATATCTTCGGACATATGCACCAATCAGCAAAATTTTAAATACTATTAAACTGAAATATTTTCAATAAAAATTTCATAATGTATAACATTTTATTTTATACTATTTTAATGCAGTAATTTTTTAAATATTGCAATGATTGGAATTTATCATACAGATACTTTAAAAACGCACTTTACAGGGAAGATTTGATTGTTTTTGACCTTCCCCCATGTTTGTAATGAATTTTATGTTTTAAACAATTTCAGACAAAGCGCATTTGTTTTTACTTTTTTATTTAACAAAAAAATTTTAACTGTTAAAAACATTTGATCTAAAAATACGAGTGGTAAGATTAATTTTGAACTCTACAAATATAACCATTTTGGTATAAATGGGAAATATATCGAATTCAAATAACAAGCAGAATTTTTTAACAAGTTTTATTTAAACACCAGGTATGAGTGGATTAGAATTAAAAGGAATACTTTTGTTCTGATAGGGAATAATTTATTTTTTTGTATTACCAACATATAAAGGTGGTATCTGATTTTTAGGTTTAACAATGTAATCTGTTTTATTTTGATTTCAATCATTTTCATATCTTTCTGCCACCTACGGAGGCTAGACTAATATTTGAAAATTGCAAGTGAACATTACAGAATAATCTATGTAAATAAAAAAGAACATTTGTCTCTTATTAGCTGCCGTACCGCTCATCGTACTGCGATAAAACTTAGAAAACTTATTACTTGCCCTTACGGGATGGGTATAGGCACAATAAAACTACGTAATACATAAAAATTATTTTTGTATCTATTTACCGCAGCTATCAACCAAGGATTATTGTCAAATTAACAAGCCAAGGAGACAACAGTTTTTCCACATAACCTGTTGTATGCTGGATGCTACTAGTCGGACAGTCAAGCAATTAATTTGTGCCTTCTGAAGACGAAAAAACAAAAAAAAAAAAAAATATTGCCTATCCTAAAGTTCTTTAATAATAAAATCTAATAATAATTCTTTAATAATAAAATCTAATAATAATTCTTTAATAATAAAAAAAGAATAGAATAAAAATTAGTTACACTTCTCTTTTAAATATCATTTAACTTCAATGAATGCATTCATTTATGATATTATTTCTAATTAAACAATACAGATATTTTAAATTTCAAACGATATTTCCAAAATTATTTCTTCTGCCGCAGCAACGCACCAGGCACCAGCTAGTAACACTATAGAAATCGCGCTATCTGGAGAGGGGAAAAAAACAAACAAACGAGGGTGCTTTTTTTTTTCTTTCTAGGGAGAAAAAGTGAGGCAGATAGGCAGGTGTGACGATAGAATGAAAAATTGATGTGGCATTCCATTCTTATGATGGTTTTCTATGGATGGTTTTCTATGAATGGTTTTCTTGCAATGAAATATATATAGAGACAAATATGCTTGTCTGTGTTGTCACGCTTATACATGTTAATCTTATCCATGTATGTACGTCCAAAATATAAAGCTAATGATGACTCAATGGCATTTCTTGATATCCCAAAGCGGCACAATACTAATAATTTCAAAAAATTTCTGTTTCACTAATATAAAAACTAAGAAACATATCCCATGGCAATCCACTTATATCTGCTCTCAAGCACTTTGCATTAGATGAAAAGAATAACCGTGTTAAAAGAAATCGAAACAGATATGAGTTATACATATAAAATTGATAGAATATCAAATAACTGAAAATAATTTTACCAAACCAAATATTCTTACATCTTAATTTTTTCATCTTCTTTGTACGTCACATTTAATGAGTTAAAAAAAGTCAAGTTCGTATAAAGCATGCATTTCCTGAGATTCGACAAAACACGTAATGAGCGAAAGTATCAGTCCACATCATTTATATGCAAATGCACATTTGTGCATTCACTTATGCTGAATTGTATTATATCTTTTTCTCCTTCTGACGCAGGATGTGCAATGGATTTCGATATGAAATTGACGTGGCCCCATACATCACGTAATCAAGAACGATCACTGTTTTATAAGCTAAATTCATAACTATACTACAAAAAAAAATCTAAATCAGTTGGTAATTTTCACCCATTCAATTTATACCACATCCGGCTGACTCCTCACATTCATGTTCTTGCATCATCTTTTTACTTGACGCCATATATTGTGATTACATTCTGGCATATATCTCCATTTTTTTTTTTTTTTTGACTGACTAGCATTGCAATTAATAGTCTGAATACTTCTGCAATAACTCTATAATGGAATTATGAAAAGTTACTATAATAAAAAATAAACGTTTTAGTTACTTCTTGATTGAATATTAAGTACGCTTATTACAAAAAAAGTGGCGAGTATCATAAATGGTCTCCATACTTATGTAGCATCTTAAAGTATTTTCTTAAAGCGTTCTAAAAATTCCAAAATATTAACATGAAATGAACTCTTTAGCGCATTCTTCATGGAATATTTAGTCTCAAATCATTCGATTAATCACACAGCTAATATGAGCCATAATAAAGCGAAGAATTGTTGTAGATTTAGTGCTTTAATATCCCTTTCATTGCAAGCGCTGTTTAAAAAGTCGACTGTTGGACCACCTGAGAAGAAAGTCCACCGTCTAAAGCATACAATACAGAATAGCCGCTTGTCTTATCAATTTTGAAAGGATTATAAAAGAAGAAGAGATAATTGCAGTTTAAAGATACTGCAGAATCTACAAAGATCCAAACGAGATGATAGCAATTATGGAAGAAAGCAGACTCCCAGGATTCCTGCGTCGCATTATTATTTTCAAGCAATTTGTTTAATGTCTCGCTATCAGTAGATAACGATTAAAAGGATTAAAATTAAGTAATTATAAAATATGAATCATTCTTCTTCGTTGTAGCACGAAGAAGAATCGTCTGCAACAGAAAGTTTGATTAAAATAAACAGAACAATAATTTATAGAAATTTCTTTTTTTCTTTCTCTCTTTCTCCAAATTTTAAAAAGAAATAATTATTTAAAAATATATATAGATAGTGGAAGTCAGACATTAAATATGTTTGTATAAAATCTGAATTTATTAAATTTAATCAAATAACCGAGATAACAAAACACCGCACACCATTACAATAATTCACAACAAATAGCTGCAATTTTAGTTTTACTGAATCAGTAGTAATATTCAAAGTTAATTATGCACTTATTAACTTGTTTATTACTGGCTAATAATTTCAAAATATTACATATTTACCAAACTGTATGTAAATAATGTTAATTTTTTTTCTTCTAAAAACATATGTTTTAAAAAATTTTTATACCTTTGTTTTTCACTTTAATACAAATTTTGATACATAATTCTGGAAGTGAAAAACTTCATCATTCCATTTAAAAGTAAAATTTCAATGTCCGTGTAAATTGTTAGTTTGAAATTTAAATTTCGGATTATATTAAATGCAGGATAAGTATCTATCACACTTTTAACAATAAATATTTACATTATTTCCTTCAAAAAATGTAATTGCTAACTTGTGAATAATTTTACAAATTATTTACATACAATGCATTTAATAATTTTTAAGACATTTATATAAAAATTTTCTTATTATTAAATCATATTTTAAGCAAATACTATACTATAGAGTTACCATAGACCAAATCTTATGCAATTCAATATTTTGAAAATTCTGTTTAAAAACTATTGTTTCACGTTTCATTTAATTGTTTTTTCCCTAAAAAAACCCTAAAAGAATCATAAGATTTACATATCCAGGCTTAATTTAAAAGTCTTAATAACTCCCTTTTTATTCAGATTTTTTAAAAAATTTAAAAATGTGTTTTTGGATAAAACCTTTAAAGGTTAATTCAAGACATTTCGACATGCCCTATTAAGTATTTATAATAAATCCTTTGTAATCAAAATTTAAAACCCATTCCATTTTCTAATCCAGCTTTTTATCCAATAATTTGAAAAATTTGAATTGAAAGACAAATTTAAGTCAGTTTTATAGTTTTTCATGTATTTGTGCTAATTTTTGACATGAATTCGGGGATATGAGAATGAATATTTTACATAAATACAATAAATTCAACATTAAAAATTAAATAAAAAACTAAATTGCACGGAACTAAAGGAGGCAATATCACGATAAATAAACCAAGAATAATATTTGAATATATGTATGTGAGCGAACATATTAAAAATAGATTTAAAAATGTTGATTCTAAATTCAAACGATTTTTCTAAATGAACTTGAATAAAAACATTAATCAAATGTTTTGATATTCGTAATCAAAACAACAAATAATCTTATATCTGCCTCATCAAATTGTAATTGTAGCATTTATTTTCTATGTCTGCCAAATTAGAAATCAAATGGGCCTTGTCCAGTCTTTGAGAGATTCAGCAAATAGAGAAAATAATGTATTCAAAACAAATTCATTAACAGGATAGATTTTTTAAAAATTTCTGTCACGTTTTAGATTTGTTCCTAAGCACCGCTTATTTGTTTTAAAGACACGCTCATTTCTAATTGGATTTACAGCGTTACGCTATCCGCTCGAAGAAATCCGAAATGTTCGAGACATGGCTGGCGAACCAAGTGTCTACAAGCGGAATTCTAACTGCTTGGCTTCCTTCATGAGAATTTTTAGAAAGACAGTCTTCATTAGTATTTGAAAAGCAATTTTTTTAGATAAAAATCATCAACTTTGACTGATTACCTTTCTGCACAGTCAGTTGGAAGGTCAATACAGTAGATGTTAAAAAAAATTCGAAATTCATAGATTGCTCTTTACGAACTAATTTGCGATGAGGAAACGAATACCAAACGATTTTTAAACGACAATCAAATCCACTGTTTATCTTTTTATAAATTATTTTAGTAAATTTTCTCATTGAGACCTTAATATCGAATGAGACAACGCACAGAAAGAATCAAAAACAATATAAGTATTTTTACTTATTGATGTCGAAAATCTTTTTTGAACTTAGATTCAAAATTTTTTGACTGATAATCAGTTTTTTCATTTGGTTATTTAGTTCGACTAATTTGAGCTCCATTTTTTTAGTTTCAGTTTTCATCAATTTAAACGCTCTTTTTTTTTTTTTAGAAATAAAGTATTAACAGATAGAAAACTAAATCCTTATGGATTCCGAAATACTTTTCTCATTCATCGATGTTACATTAATTCCCTGGAAATCACAACTACTATTGAATCTTTTGCTGTTTAGGGATGATTATCTTATGACATTAGCTAACTATTGGTAATATTTATATCAGTACTTAATTTTTAAATACATATATTGTCAAGAAACATCAAAAATTCTTCCTTTTCGGAAGAATTTGTGGTTCGGGATTAATTCTACAAGATTTTATCAGAGTCTTGTAACCAATTAAGAATCTAATTTTTTGACAAACTTATTTTGGCACAAGATTCGTATCGTGGCATGATAGAATAAGTAAAAGAAAGAAAAGAAGAAAGTACACAATGAAAATTTCTATCCAAACATTTAAAAAAAAATTCTTTTCTCTACAATCTTCAATAACGATCCCCCTCCCCCACGTTCGACTCTTTCAACTTCTAGGAACCCTAATAATTTTATTGAGATGAAATATTAGCAAATAATAAAAATAAATTCTCATGGGTTTTTGATTCATAAATTTTACATTTTTCTTATCGTTCAGTACCTGTTAGGGCAAACCAAGAATTCTCCGAAATCTTTGCCCAATTTTTAAGGAAGTTCACTTTATAAACGGTATTCCTTTACCTGTTTATACTTTACCAACGTACTTCTGAGTCACAGACTCAACAGAAAGTAGTTTTTTTGAAAGGTAAAATATTTTCATTCAATATATATAAAAAGGAACATTAATTTTTCTACATCACAAACGGTAGTATTGTTCATAATAAGAATTCACAATAAGAATTCATAATAAGAATAAACGGTTCGTAACAAGAATTTTTTATGGAAGATGCCAGAGTCACAAAAAACAAAAAAATCACTTACTTAAAAAAAAATTATAAATTCGGCGATGTTTGCTTTCATCATCGCTGTTTTTTATGTGAACCTAACAGTACCAATTTGATTGCTCTCAGAAATTCAAATGTCAACGTTCGGGTTTTCAACTGATTATTTTTTTTCCTAAATTAAAAAAAGTAAATTCCATACTCTTTTTAATTAAATTTTCAATAAAATATTATTTCTGGAGGCTTTGGCATTTTGATCTTTTTAATAAAGGCACAGAATGAATTTATAGTGTTAAATTAAAATTTGAGAGTATATATTTTAAGGAAATGTATCAAGCCAAATATTATTTATCATCTGAGTGTAGAATTATTTCTTTCGTCTGAGAGATGACGTCTATTGTAGACGTTCAAAGGATGCAAGAAAAAAAAAAACGCCTTGCGCAAAAGACGTGACGCGAGTCACGTCAGCATATATTGACATCATTATTATCTTCTATTCTGCAAATGCAGATTCACGGAAGACAATCTGAAACTGCTTGTACAAATAAGGTTTCAAAAATTTTAGTATGGAAAGCTATATATATATAATTTAACATGTCTATTGAAGACATTATAGATTATGTTTTAATCTTAATAATAATTAACGAGAAGGTCATTTCAAATTCCAGATTTAGTAAAGCATCGCTAAAATATCAATTCAAGTTGGCAGAACGCAGAAAGCTACAAATGACCATGTTTCCAGTGAATGACGACATGGATTTTGCATCTCTTAATACCATAGAAAAAACTTCATGGGACAATGAAATAACTGCCGTTTCAAATATAAAACTCAATGCCCAAAATTTTAGTAATTGTAATTTAATTGCATTTTGTTTAAACGTGTTAAATATTTTTAAACGCATTCAATTCATATTGTATATTATTTAATGGATCATTATAGTATATTATGTATTTTCTCCTTACTGTCAGCTTGGTTAGTAGCTGATGCTCAAAATATTACATTTTTTTAACGGTACATTTATTTGCGGTACACATATTAATATTTAAAAAAACAAGTTAAAATGCCATTTTTCATATTCACAAAATCTGAATTCAGATTGAACAATCAATGTATGAATATTTATATATTTATTTCATTGCTATTTAAGAATTCTCAATTTTGTGATTTTTTTTTTTTTTTTTTTTTTTTTTTTGAAAATACGGGAAAAGTCTCAGATTCTCAAACTAAAGTTTTGAAATTAAAAAAAAACAACTTTATTACGAATTATACGATTAGATAAATTTAATCTTGAATAACAAACCAATTAAATTTTACTTACCAAAGTTAATTTATCATTTTTTACAGTGAAAAATTAAACATTCTGACCATTTTAGTTTATATAAGATCTTCAAATTAGTTCACAAAAAATTTATTGTAATAATTATAATGAAATAACTTTAAAACCTACGAAAACAGAGTCTCCAAAAAACAGCAGAAGTCATACAATGAATTTAAACGATACAGGAAGAACCACAGAAAATACACTTCATATCGAACAATGGCTTTGTTTAAATTCATTTTGAAGCAGGCCCCTTTATAGAATTCTAAATTAAATTGTAATCATGGCAAATCTACTCCCAAAATGCACAAAATAAAATAAAATATTTCATTTAATAAAGTTTTAAAAAAAAAGACATAACATAAACTCAAAAATAATTGTCAATGCCTCTCAGAACGAAACTGCTATTATTTAGCAAAATTATCGTTTGCCATACAATGAAAAGAATACTAAAATTTGCAAATATTTTAAATTACTATTTTTATTTTTACGCAACTTTTCCGCGAAACGGCAGCTTAGAATCCAAAGCCAATTTAATTTTTAGAATGATTAAATAAAAAAAGACGTTAAAAAATTCAAACAATATATACTGTTAAAAAAACATTTCATTTCACAAATAATGGTGTTTGTCGTTTCCAATTGTTAAATTATCTTGAGGAATTTTCATAAATTGCGCTGCATGATGGGTACTTTAGATTACAATAGAATAAATCGTTTGTTATTTGATTAACAAGAGTATCTTATTTTGAGTTAACAGCTTTCCTTTTAGATTAGATTGTAAATTTGACAAGCAATTCCAGCGGAAGTGGATAACGAAATAATTTAAGTTGTACAAATCTAATTTAAATGAAATTTCAATTTCTATAGCAGTAAAATCATCATTGTTCACCATATAAATAAAGACATAAAATCATTCAGTTGAATTTGTATTATGAACTAGCAATCAAGTAATTGTCTAACAATTGAAAAAAAGAGAAAAAAAATCGTCGTAAAATATCGAAGTTTTTCAACCTTTCAATTCATTCATTATATTCTTAAAAGTTAACTCGCGAGTGATCAAATCAGACGATCTTGCGAAACAGCTACGGAAGAGGACAATGACATCTCCAGCTCAACTCGCTCAACAAACCAATCACTGAAGTTGAAATCGTTAAGTTTATAAAAGAAACACTCAACATTATTTTCATACATTTTTACTAAAATAATATGGCTTATAAAAATAGTATTTACTAGCCCTAATTTTCAATGATAAAATAATTGATCTAACAGTGAGAATTTTTTTTAAACTAGCATTAAAAACAAAAATAAAAAAAAGGGTAATAAATCTTTGAAGAATTGAAATTCAATATGAAATTCAAGTACGATGACTGAATGAATTTTTGATTTACTGGAATTATTTTCTTTTTAAAAAAAAGCATTCGCTGAAGAGGTCAATGACCTCTTAGCTGAATTCGCTCAACTTACATTTGTGGATGTTTCTATATAGTAAATAAGTTAATTCTCTAGTAAACATTAAATGATCACTACAATTGCATTACAATATTGGTTAAAACTGAATTAAAAATAAATTATAGTAGGGTGATACAGATATTTATATTAGGTTATATAGTATAAAATAAACTCTGTATAAAACTATGATAACTCGTATGTTACAGAATTTAAGGTTACATTTCGTTAATAGAAATTTTATCATAGATAAGTATATGAATAATTTTGAAGAAAATTGAAGCCTGCCATTAAATTCATGGTCACAAATTTTAAATATAATGAAAGGTATAAAAATTGTTTTCATTCCATAAACATGTTTCTATATTTTTTATGCAAATAACTCCTTTTTTTTGTTTTCTAATTTTTTTTATAAATTTATTACAAATACTATGACGGAAAATATAACACGCAATAAAAAGGGAGTGACGAATTTTAAGTAAATATAGAATTAAAATATATAAATAAAAACATTTATAAGTAAATAAAAATAATTATAAAATGAAAAAAAAATCCCAAACAAAAAATATTTACAAATAGTTTTATAATATTATGTTCTCGAAATTATCTTCAAAATCCTTTAAATCCTTCTCAAGCATTCCTCCTTTTTACTCATAACCGATTAACGAAAACGATACAACCAACGCAGAGAGGGCATTGACACCTCAACTCCTCTCGGCATTCGTTGTGAAGGGACTACAGCTATCGGCAGAGAAAGATGATTTTGTCAAAAACTTATTGAAATGGAAATAAACGATAAAAGTATTTTAAGCACCATATCGCCGCCTTGGAGTAAATAAATGGGTGAACATTTTTATAGAGTTTCAGGATCAAATTGCTTGTTAGTTAGCTGGAATTAGCGGAAAGGACACAACGGGTTACGGTTTTCAAGGTCAATGACATCGCTTCGTACTACTGCAGCTATTCTGCGTGCTTCCGTGATTCGCTGGTAAAAGCGCGCTTGTTGAAAACCCTCCACGCAGTCAAAGACAGGATTGATTTCGAGCCTTGTCAAATGGAGAAAGGTTGTTAACTCTCGAAAACGTGCATGACGCCTGCTTGCGAAATTGAACTTGTTTCATGTAGAATGAAAGGCATTTTTTTAGGATCGAATGAGAAAAACTGCGGATGGCGGGAATAAAAAAAAATGTCTTAATTAATAAATGTACGCTAGAATGGTTTATGAATTGCAGACGATTCGTTATAGGATAAAAGAACAATTTAGAATCGCCAAAAGAATAGTTGATTAAGAATATAAATAAAAAACAAATTAATTTTAGCTCGTGTTTTTCCTTTTTTGGGGGGGAGGGAGAAAAAAAGTAAATATCAGAATAAGAATTATGTTGGTTTTTTCGCATATATTATAGAAGAATGAACGATTAATTTATTGTTATTTATATTTTACATAATAATAATCAAAAGGCTTCTAAGAAATCAATTATTTAATATCATACAAAAACGAAAATAATGAAAATTTTAAGAATATTCATTAATTAGACAAATCAGTTTTTAAGATAAAATATATAAATGATTACATTTTCATTAAAAAATATTTATATATTGATGAAATAAATAATTCTTCATACTACCAATCACATGATCCTTTATTACCCTTAATACTTTTTTAATACTTTATCTGAATTTGCACAATATCCTCTGCTTTATGAAGTACTTTACTTTTCAGATATATTTAAATTTTTCAATGAATATTCTGAATATTATTCAATGTGGATGAAACCATTCTTCATCTTTATTTTGTAATTTCATGCAATACTCTTCTTATAAGCAGAATTCATAATGCAAAGGATCTGTCATGAAATTTGCTTCTTAATATAGTTATATTTGAAGGTTAAGAACCTTCGAGTTCAAAAACTCTTTCCACTTTCCAGCATGCCCTTTTTCCCCCCCACTTTTTACATTTTTGACTTTGTTACATTGCTGCTTTTTCCTGATTCCATGAGAAGTTTTGGGTAATTTATTTGTCTTAATCAACTTAGAGGATGAAAACATTTCTTTGAAAACCAAATATTTGAATTTGTTGAATAAAGAAAGATTCTCAAATATTTTAGTGCGCATAAATTCAATTAATCGACATTCTTTAGTATTTAACTGTAATAATCAATTTAAAGTATCCATCCATGACAAAAATTATTTTCGGCCAAATATTAGAATTTTTTTTTTTTTATTGTTCTATTTGAAAGCTTGCATATTTAAGTTTCCAAATTTGTTTTAAATTTTTTTCTACGACTCTCAGAAAGAAAATTAGTGCTTTTTGTGTAAACGTGCCTTGAAATTTATCAGAAGTGAAGCGATTGGGAAGGAATTTTCAATATTTCCGATCTTATAAATGAAAATCCATTTTTAATGTTTTGTTTATTATAATTATTCATGTCTTTTAATTATTTTTTAAGTCTTTTACATTTCTCTTTTCAACTTTAAGTACAAAAGTTTTGGAGAAAATGGCATTACAAACAATTTTGCTGAAAAACTTTGAAAATATTATGGGATAGTCAAAAAAATAAACAATACAAATACCAGTAACTTAAATTCAATGGAAACCAGTTACTATTGGTAAAAAGAAAACGGTGAATTCGCAACTTTTTACGATCTGCATCTTCAGTAAAAAAATTGTTTCAAATATTCAAAAAATTTAATTTGTTAAGAAAATATAATTAAAAAATATCTAGCATTATTTTTTAAATCCTTCGGAATAAACCACTTACCTAAAATAACATAGCATAAAATGAATTTAAAACGATAAAAAAAAATAAAGATTTGAATGTTTCATTGTAAACATAGCAAACGATTTCTTTTCTCCATTTCCATTCGAAACAACTAAAAAGAACAAAACAATAAAGATATAGGGCGAATAGCGGAGCAAACGACATTTTACTTTTCGGCAAAAGCTTTTCTACACTCAATATGGCATTTCTGTCACAAACAATCTACCCTCAATTTCTCAAAAAGATTGCAATTTTACTTTATTTATTCTAATAAAACTGGTTTCATTCTGCTTTACCCTATTTTATTGCATAACGCTTCACTTAGTTTTTAAAACACTACTACTTCGCTCTGCACCTTTTTAGTAAATATGTTTCCTGACAGTTACACGCGACAAGAAAGAGTAATAAAAACTTTTCTCAAGAGAAAGTAAACGGGAAGGATTTAGATTATAGCAGTCGCCACGGGAATTCTTTTTATGAACCATTTTAAATGCAGAGAATTCTTAAAATTTATTTCAAATGTCTTTGAACCAAAACGATCGCATTTCATTGAGCGTAGAATAATTTTTTTAAACTTTAGACTCGGTGTAAATTGTCTTATGAGTCTCATTGATTGTTAAATATAAAACAATGCAATAAAATAATGCAAAGGGTTTCATTTTAAACATAAACCAAATAAATTTTGATTTACAAAACAAAAAATAACCAAGCAATGAAGATCCCAGAATTCATTTGTATCTCCGAAATAGAATAAATGTATCATTTTTATTTCTTATCTGAATAGAATAAAAATTTTCATAGAAAAATTCAACTTAAATAAATGATGATACACAAAGATTTAAATAAAAGATGAAACATGTAGAAAAATTTATATAAAAAACATAAATAACAAATGAAAGAAATCCCAATAAATATAAAATTTATTCTTCTAATAATAAAATAATGACAAAAGTAACAACAAAAAATGACCAAAGAGACTCGATCAAAATAATATTTAATTAAAATACTTTGTAAAATTTAATTCGTTTGTCAATTTCATCAGTTCGTTTCGTTGGTTTATTTAATCATAAATTATAATTCATTAAAAAGTTATTTAATAATAAATCATTTTTGTAAGCATAATATTTAACTAATTTAATATTTATAAATTTTAGTACAAATTTAAAACAACTAATTGATATGTAATTTACATTTAAAAATTTTGAATGCATTTTATTTTAGAAATGTTGAAATTATTTTGTCATAACATGTAAAAAATTTTAATTCCGACAGAATTTTTCAAATTTTTTAAATAACTAAAATTAAAATTCTGCTAAAATTTATCTAGTGGTGTAGAAATCATTTTTTGTTGTGTGAAAATATTGTCATTTAAAAGATAAAATTATTAATTGATAACCTTTTTTTATATATAAAGAAAAGAATTTATTTTCAATGCATTTGAAAAAGTTATTTACTAACTTGCAATATAATGAATGTTTTTTTTTTAAATTTCAGCCTAGTTTGATTTGTATCAACTCATTTGGAAGCATTCCAAACTTTAAAATTACTTTAAAATATACGAATTGCATTGAAATCCAATTTCAATTGGGAAATAGGTTTAAAACGTATTCCGAAGACGAAGGGAAAAACTTTGATGACACTCCTTTAAAAAAATACTATGGCACTATGCCAAAAGTAATATTCCAGATATTATTTCAGTTATTATCAATTAGGATTTTTAAAAATCTTTGTGGAAATCGTTTGGTTGCTAGAAACTTTTTGAAGAATATTTGCTTGTTAAAAAAATATGGAAAATGGAAGAACTGCATTAAAAAGCATTGCTTATTGTGAGGAATTAAAAATGAAAATATTCAGAAGCATAGCATAATTGAAATGTTCTTTCTCTTTCATATTTATTAATTTTTTTACTAACTTAACTCTGTCTGCAATCATAAAATTATTTTATGCTAATTATGCCAGTAACATTTTTTTTAGAATTCACGTATCTTATTCTTAAATATTTTTAAACATGTGAATTGCTTTTAAAAATATAAATTGCATTGAAATCCAATTTCTGAAAAACTCTTCTAAGGCAACCGGATTAAATGTTATCGAACACCAATCTTCGTTTCTGAAAATCAAAACAAAGCGAAAACTCACGCGATCGTCTGTTGGACAATAAGGAACGAACATCGAAGGTCATTGAACTGAAGTGAGATGAGGAAGAAGGAAGAATAAACGTGAACTTGGCCTACTTTGCCTAATCAGAGACTCACAAACACGTGCATACCAATGCCATGGCCAAAAACTCTTTTTTCCCATTCAAACAAACTGTTTATTTCCTCATGAGAATATTGTTTTCACTGCTGTACGGCGGTTATTTACCAGAGAATTTACGTGCCATTGTGACCTCAGAAAAAAAGCAAGAAAAAACATGATTCCATTTTTTGTTTATTACTCCTGAAAGTTGAAAGGTAACCTTATACAAGTTGCAGGCAAAGACTTTGGGAAATGTAAACATGTTATACCACAATGCAAATAGGACTTAAAAAGGAGAAAAACGGGAAGGTTCATAAACGTATTTTGAAGCATTCTGTACTTGCTTATGGCAATTTACTTAAAATCGTTTGGTATTATTTAACTGGAAAAAAGATCGAGATTTTTCTTTTTTTATAAAAATGACAGTCTACTTAGAACTTTTATTTTATTTTATTTTTTTCACACAAGTGTTTCGTAACATAAATAATATTATTTCAGCTTTTTTTATTAAACCAATTTCTTTATAAATGAATGAAATAAAATTTAAAAAAGAAGAAAGTACAAACTGTCTTTGAAACTTTCATTAACGAAACTATATTGAAGATCTACAGATGGTGAAAAAGTCTGTAATGCTTCTATTTCATGCAAATGTTTAAATTTTCTGAACTATTAAGAATTAATTGCATTGGCTCTAACATCAATCGCAATTATCTCGAATTAAAAACAAAATAAACATATTAGCCATTTTTTAAATTGGAAATCTATGTCATAGAAACATCAGGATTCTCTAAATACATTATTCATATTTTTAAAGAAAACAAATTCACGCAGTTTAAAAGGTAGTTTTAACAAACAGCATATTTATTTTTTTATATTAAGTTTTTCGTGATTATGTTCTAAACAAACAAAATGTACCAGTGTAGAATAAAGATAATTAAATCATTCAAGGTTTCAACAACATTAAACGATTTAGAATGAAGATAATTAAATTATTCAAGAATATTGATAATTAACACTTTTAATGCTATCGACGAGATATCTCGTCTTTCAGATACTTCCAATTACAGGTTTCTGTGGGCTAAAATTTATCTCTTATGTCAGTTTAGATAAGTTGAACTTTCTGATACATATCTGAAGAATACCTTTACTTTTTTCATCACAAATGTTAGCCCACAGAATACCTGTAATTGGAAGTATTTGAAAGACTGTAGCGTTGAAAATGTTAAATTATTCAAAAATAAAGATAATTATTCAAATTTTCAACAACCTAAAATGATTTAATGCATTCTAAACTTCTGTTTTCGATATCCTAAAAATGTTTTAAGATAATTTTAAGAATAAACAATACTATACATATGTGTGTGTTTAAATTATTATTCTCAAAATAATGTCACCTATCACTTCACTTTCAAAATATTGAATTAGTTTATGATATTCTTTAAATTTATACTATGTATAATATTTACTTTTGCAATATTTCAAAATTGGAAACTTACGACAAAGCAAACTTAGATAATTATATGCATACAAACAAACACGTTGCAACATCTTTGATTAAAGATATATATTATTTAAAACACAAATTGAATCAGATATCAATTTATCTGCCTCATTATTAGTATTAATACATTTATTTTTTCATTTTATCATCATGGTCATTTTAATTTAGATCACAAACAGAAACGCCTCATAGGATTTCAAACATTATCTTTTCTTTTAAGTCATCAGATTCAATTTCATCATATAGGTGTGGTTAACCTAAATAAGCGATACTATTCAAAATTATGAAACATTTAATTAGAGCTTTTTTAACACACTAAATGACGAAACGCAACATTATCAAGAGACAACAAAAAGATTCTTTAAAACACATCTGCGTCTAGAATAAACTTTTAATATAACAAATATGCATTGGAAATTCTTTTAAATTAATCTCACTATAATTTTACCAACGGCCCATTTTCCCAGAAATCCTTCGTTCAGTAAACCACCACAAAATCGTTTTGTGTAACGTAGGTAGTCTAAACCTGTCAAAACAGCCCTAGAATGACTCTAATTACTTCGACATTTAAAAAAATTGCGCTGTTAAAGGGAATAATCACTTGGGAACTGAATTAAATCTTTGGATTGATTTATTCATGAAGTTATTGGGGACAGTAGCCAGTAGAATGTGGGAGGCTGTAATGTGATTACACAGTTTTGCACCTGGCTCACGCCTAGCAGTTGTCGAATGTGCAGGAATTTCTTTCCGCCAGTGAGACCAATATGATAATTTTGAACTATCGTTATTAAGTAGAAAGCTTTTAAAACGTGTTTGAATCATGGAAAATTTACATATTTGTTTAAATAAGACAAAGAATTTGTCTCTTATATGATGAGTATGAAATTAACTTTAAATAATAAAAAAATAGTACAATAAAATGAATAATTTTAAATAATAAAAAACAAATAGTAGACAAAAAAAATGTTCAATCATCTTTTTTTAAAAAAAGAAGAGAAATTTATAAATATTTTTTTGGTCCAGAATAAAGAGATTTTATATAGAATTAGTTATGATGAAAAATAAAAAATATTTAATTTACCAAACAACAGAACTGAATTTGAATCTTAAAGCAATACTTTATGGCAAGAGAGTGAATGCTTTTATTTTACTCAATTAGTTCTAAAAATTACTAAAAGAATAATTAAAACATACCGTTAAAAATTTCTACCAACAATAAATGCTTTTATACAATCTAACTTTCATAACACATTATAAATGCAAGATTCGTGTTTTAAATGTAAATTTAAAAAACGAATTATAAAGAAAAGAGCAATATTATTACAAACGATAATAATAATATTATAAATAGGAGAACGATATTATACATTTTTCACTTATTAATAAACTTTATATAGAGAATTTTTTTAATAGTTCATTAATTTAATTTTGAAAATAATTTCAATATCATTAACTCATTTAACGGTTTTGAAATTTGAATACTTAAATAATTTTAAATCTTACAACTGCTAAATTAATTGATAAAATGAGTTTTAAGAAAACATTAAAAGATATTTTTTTAAAAATCCACACTGATTTTCCCATTTTTTTTTCTTACGAGTATATAGCATTATTTCTTATGCCTCAGAAAATATTTAACAAAATTTACGCTAAACTTTTTTCTAATAATCTACACAAAAGCATAAAAAAAAGTCAGACTATTTCTGAAAGGTAAATTCATTTCTTTCACATTCACTTTATTTGTAAAAAAACAGACGATTTAATTTGGAATTTGTAATACCAAACGAAAATTATCTTGACTCATTTGATAACTTTGTTCCCTAAAACATAATCGTATGTGAAACAGTACACGTTCTTTGAACAGAGACGACTTAATGTGTTGATTTTTTAGGTCGATGGAAAAACCACTTTCGAATTGGGAGAACTGAATTTCGGAACTCTGTTCTAACACCTGTACATGACATTCTAATCCACTTTCTCTCACACCTTGTTCACTAAATCGTATTCGTTTTGCTTTCGTTTCGAGCGTTTTGCTATTTTTTTTTATTATTATTAAAGAGAAAGAATTTTTTTATTATTTTATTGGATGCAATTTATGATTTTTTAAAAATTTATTGGATTCAGTTTATGAATTGTTTAAATAAATTTATTAGATTCAATTTATGATTTTTTTTGTTTGTTACAATCATTAATTAACTACCCATACAATATATTGTTTCATGACGTCAACCAGAACAAATTAATATGCTTGGCGAATCAGTACTTTTTAATTTTCTTATAGATTAATTCGAATTCTAAACTATTTATTGTACTAATAAGTTTTTAAAAAAGTGTCAAAATTACTTTGATTAAAATAAAAAGAACGGAGATTTCTTATTTTCGACTTTTAAATCTTTATATAGAAATTGATTACAAAATCTTAAGTCAATTTTACTCAATTACTTAATTTTCAACAATTTGGTGGTATCATTTAAAAATTAAATTAAATTACCTGATTTTGAAGTTCAAAAAGTTTAAATTAGAACATTGTCATTAAAAAAACACATTTGTAAATTAAAAAAATCTGGACCATAAAA
Source organism: Argiope trifasciata (assembly GCA_026543055.1). NCBI lineage: Eukaryota > Metazoa > Arthropoda > Arachnida > Araneae > Araneidae > Argiope > Argiope trifasciata. The sequence continues at coordinate 229,749 of JAPMOQ010001131.1, read as the reverse complement.
AGAAGCGAGTGTAGACAAACAAATCACAAAATTTTGTTTTAAGAGACATGAGTATGTCAAGTTAGATAAAAATATTTAAAAATTGATACGTTTTCCTCACAAAAAAAAATCTTTAGCAAATGATTTATGCTAAAATTTATGTTTGATATTAGTTCGGCATAGATTTATATTACCGAAAATATTTATTATTTTTTTTGTCACTGTCTTGAGAAATAAATCTTAGAATCATATTTTATGCAATGGTGTCAATTCTTATAATATCGCACTTACTTAATACTTAACGTGATAAACGTTAAGTGTATGTACGTTAATATTTCGAGTTGGCTTACGTTGTGATGTCATATGATTTTTTCATCCACTTAGAAATGTTCAGTAAATTTTAAAACAACGTTCAAACAGTTAAACTATATTATGTCAGTACGGATTGGTGATTTCTTCTAAGTTTATGCGAAATATTTAATTTTGCAATTAAAGTTCGAGGTACACTTTTTAAAATAAGAGTATTAAATTTGTTTTTATTTAATATATAATATTTTTATCTTCTTTCCATGCATAATATCTTTACTTTCATTTAATAAAAAGTATATTTATTTTCATTTAATAAATAACAAATTTATTTATATAAATAGTCAATTTTAATTACTTAAAATTAATTACTTAATTCAATAATTTATTAAAGAATATTATTTTGTAATTTACTCTTATTTCACAAAGAAGAAACCATAGAAAGCGAAAAAAAAAAAAAAAAAACTAAATAAAATTAACTGCGAAAGTTGATATTAAAAAAATGAGATAAATACAAAACAATAATTGGACTAAACATAATATTCAAAATTTACCTAAATAACTTATGAAGGGCTTCAACTCCATGATTAAATTACAAAGATTTTATTTTTAAACTAGTTCAAATTTTTAAAAAATTTCAAAACTATCTTTTTTGTATAGTGCAGTATCCTTCATTTAATTATCATAATTCAAAATATATTCTCAAATTTCACCTCCGATTAATTAAGAATTTGAATTTTAATGATTTAGGTGTTATTTCATATTTAATGCATATATTTATCATCAATATCAACTTTATATATTTAATATAAAAAATTTATTTAGTAAAAATTCGCTCATAATACTTGTGATGAAAGAAATCAAAGTAAAAAAAAATGTTTTGTTTTTGTCATAAAAAACTTATTGATAAATAAATTCTGAGATAAAATTTCAAATTCACCTGCGATATTGAATACATTTGATATTTTGAAATTAAGTTTTATAAACGCTATTTGACAGATGAAAATCCAAAAATGACATATTATGTCAACGGGAAAAAAAAAATCTCTTTATCTTTTCATTCTATTATTTCAGTAACAGGTGGCATTCTGCAACAAGTGTTGTAGAACAATTATCTTTGTTCAATGTCACCAAACAACATTTAGATTTTATTAATCTAAAGTCGAATTTAATGATAAAGATGCTTTCAGAAATGGAATTGAAATTGGTGAAAATATAATGGAAAATTATTTGATGAACAGTGTTAGAAAAGAAATTAATACAAGTTGCTGTTATTCAAAAGCGCCCGGTGAGAACCAACAACAATTCGAACAAGAACCCAAGCAAATCAAGAGAAGAAATTAAATCTGACTAACACATGAAACGTGAAACCTAAGAGAAAGCGTGTTAAGAAAGCGTGTACATGCGAAACGTTTCAGCAGAACTTCTCCATTCAATTCGTAGTCGCGGGAAAGATGAGGTCATTGACCTTGAATCCAAACAACCATTCCGACGCATCAACTTTTTTTTTTTTTTTTTTTTTTTCATTCTCCCGTTTCCACTTGATTTTTCACGATGCCATGTTATAAGCTTCGGAATGTGGGCGAAAATGCGATGATTGTCTGTTCAAACGAATTCTGAAAATAAACAAATTTATGAAACTGAAAATAATCGGAAGTTAAGTGGAATTTTAACGGTCGGCTTCATCCGAGATGCAGAAAAAGATTTTTGACGAACGATTTTTATGTGGTTAAGTAAGAAGATAGGGAAAAAAAATATTTTAAATCTAAAAATAAAGCTAAAGGATTAAAAGAATTTTAAATAATTTTTTAAAAGAATTTTATTACTTATTTTTCAGAAACATTTTTTAAATAAAAAAAAGCAAGTTCTGTTTATATTTTTAATGTAATTATCGTGTTTGAAATTAAATATCTAGAAGTTTTTTTTAACATTTTAGAGAACAAAATTTCATACTTATTCATTAGAGCTTTCATACAATTAGAATTAAACTGAATCAAAATTTTAAAATAATAATATAAAGCTATAATTAAATTAGAAATATAAGAATTAAAATTTTCATCGTAAAGGAAATTATTTAACATGAAGAAAAAATGCATTTTAACATTATGTTTTAGATATTATTTAAATAAGTCTTCTATAATTTCAAAATAATATTTAGTTTTAAATTAAAATATAATTTAAAATAAATTAAAACATTCGATTTTTAAATATAATTAAATTAAAAATAAAATTATTTTGAACAATTCTTAAGAAGGAAATCAATTATGAAGCATGCCAGTAAAATAATTTTACGACGAAAATTAATTTTATACACAAAAATTACATTTAAGTATATCTAAAGTGTCAATAAAATTAAAATGATAAACAGTAAGTAAAACCAATGAAGTTAAAGCTTAAAAAATTCCATAATATTACATCAAATTAATGCCAAGTCTCAAAATTTCAAAATGAGTTTGATTTTTTTCTACTGCATTAAAGGTTTGTTCAAAAAGAACAGGACGAAGTATTTGCAGAGCAATAATGTAATTTTGTAAATGAAAGGCAGAAAAAAATGTAGTTACATAAGGAAAGGCCCCAAAAGAGGGCCCCTACAATAATATTGAATTTGATTGCAACAGAAAGTGCTAAAAAGACATCCCATGTTCTTCTAAGATCAACGCACTTTCATAACGTTAAGGCAGAAAGAGAAAAAAATAATAAAAAAAAGTAAAAAGTTAAGACAGAAACTTGAAAATAATGAAATTCTTAGAGGAATGAACTCAAGGCTGCAGAATTCCTTCCCAAACTTGCACTTCAAACCAGAAAAGAAGTCGACCTTGCCTTTCGACAGATTTCTTACGGCTAAAAAAATTCATTCTCTTAAATCGGCCCCTTAGCAACAAGTTAGTTCCCTAAGCCTAGCCCCACACTAAAACTCCTCCTCCGAAGAAAGAAAAGACACCTCCAACCCTGCTGCGTAACTACGCACTTGTTAAAAAATCTGAAAAATAAAAAATAATAATAGTAACTTTCTTCTTTTTTAACTTCCTATGATATGCCTACTCGCCCAGATCAAAGCGGGAGGGGGGATGAATAAATGAGAGGGGGAAAAAGAGAGGAACACCACAAACGAGAATCGTCTGAGAGTTCATTGACCTCACAAGCATACACCCCGACAACAAGTGATGAGGAGGGTTACGTGGACACCCACCCCACAAGTTTGGTGTAGAATGAGACACCAGGCAACACTGTTTGACATGTTCAAACTGCATGGAATGCACAACTTTTTTTCTTCCATTTTTATTTATTTGTTTGTTGTTATTCACTTGGAAATTCGATTCGTGTGATTTTTAAACGCTTCGGGTTAACTTTAAACTTTTTCTTTTCTTTCATTCTTTTTGAATTAAACAGAGAAACTGAGTGAGAAAAAAAATAAATACTTTTTTTTCCCTCCTTTACCGTGCCGATTTCTTTAAAGCAAATAAACCGAGGACCAAACGATTACAATGTACTTTTTTTAACTACAAAGCAACCATGAAGCAAACAATGCAAATACACGATTTTTTTTTAAATTCGTTTTGCGCTATTAAATAATTTAAAAAAAAGGAAGTTTCCCTTTAGGAACAAGTTACAAATAAAACAACTGATTCACAGAAAAATAATTTTAGTTCGTATGACTAGATGTTTAGAGTTAGTTCTTTTTACATATTTTTTTCAAACGATGTTCTGCTCATTGAAATGAATAAATATAAAACCACAAGAACAAAAGTATTCACACAAGTAATTCCTTTTGTTTTTTAAAAATAGGAAATAACATAAATATTAATGTGATTTTTATTAAAAAATGTAATTACGTTTTATTCATTCAATTTTTCAGCGTAAGATCACTGTTGTTGATTAAAATACAAAATTGTTTTATTTAGATTATTTAGATTTATTTCATAAATAGTAGAAAAATTTAAGCATACATAAAAATAATGAATTTTCTATATTATTAGTAAGATGTAATAAAAAAATATTTTTTCAAATTAAATTCTTAATCCTTTTCTTTGAAGATCTGAAACCGAGAGGTTATTGACCTTAAACTCATTTCTAATGTTCTGACAGTTATTTGGTAAATAATCTTTTCGTAGCAATAAATGTTTAAAAATTAATTCCCAAATATATTAAAATAAAAATGTTCTGCATATTTAATGTGACAATTTTCTATTTTTAATCATTTTTTTTTTAAATTTTTTTTTACTAGGTTAAATTTTTCGATGGCTCATGTTAGTCACTAGAATGTCATTTCTAAAATTAAAAATATTCAACATAACTGAATGAATTGAAATAAAAAGAATTAAAATCATATTTGAAATTATATTTTAAAGGATAAATAGCCTTTCACGGAATGTTAGATTAATAAAACTAAATTATTATTCAAAGGACATGACTACACCTTTTCCTCAAATCTTTCAATAAAAAAAAAAAAAACACGAATTCATTCAATTCAGTTTTTAAGATAACTGTTTTTGTATAAAACACAAACATATTTTTAAAAAAATATTTCATAAATAGTAAGAAAATTTAAGATTATGTATAAAATATGAATTTTCTATATTATTTGTAAGAAATAATAAGAAATATTTTTTTAAAATTAAATTGTTAATCCTTTGAAGATCTGAAGCCGAAAGGTTAATGACCCTAAACTCATGCTTAATGTTCTAACAGTTATTTGGTAAATTATCTTTTCATAGTAATAAATGCTTAAAAATTAACCCCCAAATGTGATAAAATAAGATTTTTCTTCATATTTAATGAGTGGATTTTATATTTTTATTCCTTTTTTAAATAAATTATTTATCAGGTAAAATTTTTATTCAACTCATGTTAGTTACTAGAATGCCATTTCAAAAAATAAAAGTAATCAAGAAACTTAAAAAAAAAATTAAAACCATATTTGAAATTACATATCAAACGATCGTTTGCGTTATAAGAGGAATAAAATTGAATTACCATTCAGAAGACAGGACGATATTTTTTTTTGAAGCTTCCAATAATAATAATAAAAAAAAAACCTTTTATTTATGTATTATTATTAAAAAAGTTTTCAATACAAAATAAACTTACAGGATAGCCCGAAAGGGTTAATTAAAGAAAAAAAGATGTTCAAAAACTTGTTTCACTGCTTATTTGTAATAACTAGAAAAGAAGATCGTTTCGTTTGAAATCGTCATGAATCCTCCTCTCTTCATAACATCGTCTGTTATAATTTTTTATAATAAGTTTAGATGCAGATTTATGAAATGAGAGGGATTAATAATAAATAAATAATAATGAATCAATTAATTTATTTAAGTTTGCTTATCTGCACCATTCTCATCTCCAAATGCAGGTGAAGAAAGGTGAATGACCTTCACTATTCAACACAATAATTTCATTTAGAAGCTTATTCCGAATTCGCACAACATGCGCATTTTTTTATTTAATTATTTATGATAATTTAGTTTCTTTTTCATTAATAATTAAAAAATAGTTTTTTTTTAGTAAATAATCTAGCTATTTAATTAATTACATGAAAAATTGGTTTCGAAACACATCTTTAAAATTGGCATCCTTATTTCTCCTTGAAATACAATAATCAACAGTTTCATAACTATTGAATTAACAGGACATTGAATATGAAACCCTTTTGCAACAAATTAAACTTAAATATTTTGATTTTGTTGTATTTCTAGCAAATGTTTTCAGTATAGAGATGTAATGTCTAATAAAGAGATTAAAAAATGAGCTTTCCATCTTTTTGTTTGTTAACTTTATTTGTTAAATAGCATAATCTTGTTAAAACAAAATGTTTCCGCCGAATAAAGATTATTTAATGAAAATCTTTTGAATTAAAACTAGTTATTATATCTACAAATTTTAAATACTTTTAATTAAAAGTATTTAATATATGTTATATAATTTCAAATTTCTTCTATCAGACGGTTTTAAATCTAGAATTAACATACACATTTTATTCTAAATATAAATAAATTTCCTTTATTTTAAATATTGAAAGAATTTTATGCATTTAAAGAAATTTAGCAGTGTTTTGAAGAATGATAAAAAGATTACTTAATGATTTACTTAAAGATTTTTACTAAAATGACTCATCGTAAAACATTATGTCTAAATTTTATCATTTCAAACTGATTATTAAAACATTCTATCAGTTCAAGTTGATTACTAAAAAACGCTATCAGTTGAAATGATTGTTGAAAAAACCCTATCAATTTAAATTGATTATTAAAAAATTCTAAGCATTCAAATTGATTGTTAAAAAAAACCTATCAATTTAAATTGATTATTAAAAAATCCTAAGCATTCAAATTGATTGTTTAAAAAATTATATCGATTATCAAAAAACTCTCATCAATTCAAATTGATTATTAAAAAATTCTATCAATTTAAATTTTCATTAAATTTTAATTCATTTAAAAGTATTATTATGCAATGCATGCTCAAAACAAAACCTAAAAATGAAAAAAAAAAGGCTTTTTTAGGATTTATTTTCCACTTATAACAAAATCTACTGCATTTTTAAGCAAACAAATGTATTTTTAAATTTAAATGGTGAAATTTTTCCTCATTTTTTGATGAAGAATAATAAAACAAATCTTTATCCTACATTTTTTTCCCCCAATTCAAGTAATGAATAACTAACAGATGGTCAAAATAATTCAAAAAATTTTGTTATCTTCACCAACAATTTTTTTCTTGAAAAGTTTATTCAAACTCTTATGCTTTCACGTAACACCTGAACTTTTTTAATTATTAAAAAAACGTGATATACAATGAAAATAATGCTATTAAAATAAATAATTGTGGAATTTTGTAGGATATTATATAACATTCATAAAATCCTACAATATCTTATCGATAACATTAGTAACTGATACCGCATCTTTCCTCTTTTAAGAGTTAGTAGTTAAAAATGCAGTGGAAACCTGCACGGTGGCATTGAACTTGCGCGCTCGTTTTATGATAAGGAAGCAGATGACAGCATAGTATCATCCTGACAAATTTATGCACCACGTGCTTCTCTTCCTTTACTGCTCTTGAATTGCAACGAAAACGACCCCAGGAAATCGGAATTTATTATTAGGTATAACAGCTACTCTTAATTATTCAAGAGTACTCAAAGGGTTAATTGAGATGCATATTTCAAATAATGGTAATTCGGGCTTCTCAGTACATAACGGAATGTTAAAGGATTGGCAATTTAATATAAATAATAAATGCATTTCTTGGAAAATAATTCTAATGGAGTAGAATTCGTATCAGAAATTCACGTTTTCTTCTTCAAAGGTGTTTAGAGTTTTGCTGCAGATATGGGATATCGACAAACAAAAAACTTCTTTACTAAGTTCTGGTTTTTATATTTTTTAAATTTTAAATTTAATTTTTTTGGTAATTTTTAGAGAGGGAAGAGTTAAGATATGAATAAGTTTAATATATTATATTAATGCAAAAATTATTTTTTAGTTCATATTTCGATTTTAATTCTGATTTTTAATATATATTTATATTTTATTTATTTTTATTTACCTGAAAGGATATTCTACAATTGAACAGTTAATATAACGCTCAACAAGCACACTCTTTCCGAATTTTCACACCACATTAGTTAGAGGCCGTTTTCCTATGACGCAAATTATGTATATTAGACAAAAAAGGTCATAGGATTGGTTTGTGTGTCAAATTCACTGTAACCTCAAAGGTAATAATTTACAATCAGATCACTATAGTCTTAAGGTTTTAAAGGAAGAATAATGAATAATTATTCATTGAAGAACTGTAGCTATAAAACCTTTTAAATGTCATACAAAATCCCTTCAAATAAGTTTACGTTAAAATTGAAATATATATCGAGTTATTATTAATAAATCCATATTTGAGATGGTAATATTTAAAATTAATAATAAAGAGAAACTAAATACCAGATTCAACTATTTTCATTTAATTAATTTTAAGATATAAATTTTTTCTGAAAGAATTTTAAATACGACCAAATGACGCGTCATTTTGTAGTACTGCATATAGAATGTTATAAAATTATAGTTTTTAATAATTTTACTTTTATCGTTTCTTAAAAATGAATTTCTAAAATTAGAGATCCTTTTTTAACAACAATTTTTAATAGATTCATTTAAAAAGCGTAAGTACTGAAGAGAGGAAAAATAATTTCTCAAAATTTGCAGGACTCGAATATTAGAGAGCACGCATATTTTATAATATTGATAATAAAGATAAAATTTGTTTCAAAGGCTCTAAAAATGGAAAAAAATTCTAAAATAAAGACAAGAAGTAAAAAATGCAGTTTTTCATCAGGATTTGTTGATTTTAGTTTCGCAGATTTTATAATTTCGGTGAGTAAATCCCAAGCAGATGTTTATTGATGGAAAAAGATTTCATTTCCTTTCATTTACATGATTTTATTTGGTAATAGATATAATTATTTTTTACATTCACTTGAACTACATGAATAGCCAATTTTGAGCAGAGACAAAGAATTTGTTTCATTAATAGAACTAATTATGCGAAGAGTTTAATTCAAATTATTTATCAGAAGATAGATTCGTTTATATTTCTAAATATTTGAAATAAATCTAAACATTTTTCAAAAAAACATAATAAAATTGATGAAAAATTTATGTAATCAATATAATTTCAGATCATTTCAAGAAATTAAAATACTTCAACGAAAGAAACTCACTGAAAAATTTCAAATGATATTGCATTTAAAATGTCACCAAAAAATGCTATGTTTGCAATTTTTCTTTTAAAAGAACTTAAAAGAGATTTTTTAAAAAATGGGCAAAATTTTTTCAGTGCTATATTAACCGAAAAAGCTACTTTAAATCACAGTTCAAACAGAAAATTTCTTAAATTAAAAAAAAAAATCAGTTGAAATTATCATTCATAAAATATAAAGTTTTTAAATTTATTTTAAATTTTACAGTTCCTTTTGTTTTGATATAATTTTAAGCGAATGCACTTAAACTTATATCAATTATAAAAACTTACATAAATAAGAGCAAATGAAGTATCAATTTTCTTTCTGTATTTAAGAAATCAAAAGAATAATTTCATAGATTAGATTTTTTTTCGGACAATTTTTCTTAGACTTAATTTTTATTCGTTTGATTTTTCATATTTTTTCAGATAATATTTTTTATAAATTTGATTTTTATATGGTTATTTTTTTTCAAATTTAAATTTTATACGTTTAATTTTTTACAGAATTAATTTTCAAACTCTCAATTTTTTTACAGATTTAATTTTTCATAGATTTAATTTTTATACGTTTAATTTTTTGTTCAAAATTTTATTTGAAAAGCAAATATTAAAAAACGCGCATAGATATAAATCAGAGCGCGAGAATTGAATTCGAAAAGTTGCGGGAAAAACGAAACCACAGCGGCTTTAAATGAGGGAGAATTGTTTTGCAATCATACCGAAAAGCGCCATCTACAATTACATCACTCCGTTCACCGTTTCGCTAACTCGACAGGGAAAATTAGACTGCTGCACGTTAATTGCGTAATCGATTGACAACAAATATTGTTTTGACTTATTATTTTTGTTAATTGAATAGAAATAAAAATTAATTGGCTTTTGTGGCAAAACAGAGATGTCACACCCAGTTAATAAATTAACTAACGTAAATATCTTATTTATTATTTCTGAAATGTGAATGTTATATAAAAATAGAGGAAAGTATTGCATTGTAAGAAACAATATAATAATAAAAACCTAAAATTGCTAAAATACATATAAAATTTAAATTTTAAATAATCACTATTTTTTGAATTATTATAAATAAGAACTGAAATTAACTGCAAAAGCCGGAAATAATTACCTTGCATAGTAATAATAATTGCCTGAATTTAGTTAAATGTTTATATATATTTTACAATAATAAAACAGATTCTGTAAAACACCACCATATGAAAAATCAATATAGTGACATATAAAATTTTTCCATCGTTTTCAATTTTATAATATTTTAATACAAATACGAATTTTTCAAGGAGAAAAGAAGTCGAAAAATACTATCACAAATAATTAATACTTAATTTAAATATTCATTTAAAATCAGAGAGTAGTTTTGTACATTAGATTCTTTTTTTACTATACAATATTTTTCTCAAACTTAAAATCTTATTTTTATAATAATTAAAAATTGAAACCAACAATGCTTGAATTTAATTACTTACCAGTAATTTTCTATTACTTAAAATTGTAAAATATAGTAACTTCACAAATTTTCAAATAAAATTATTAAGAAATTTGAAACAAAATAGATTTAAAAGGCATTGACAAATTTCATAAAAAATTATACTATATCATTTTAGTTATTGTTCATAACTTAATAGTAGTTATAAAACTCTTTTCTAAGCTTCCACTGTAACTATTTTATAGTAAACATACCTGAAGATTTTGTCGGTGAATATCCTTTCTGGGGCATGTATTTACGTTGCGGACTTGTTGAACTTTCCACTCCTTTTTGTTCGTAGAGAATGGTAATACCGGGATAAGAGGGTCCATTGTTGTTTTGTGTAAACGGAGGGGGACTTCTACCCAACATGTCCGGTGACGTTACACTAGTCACCACAGGTGATGTTACATAACTGCCAACATCATCAGCAACAGTGCTAATAACTGCTGCTGGTCTGATATTCGTCACAACAGGCTCGTAAGAATATTCCTTTTTAATATTGTGATGGAATGTGCTTACTGGTTCTGCCATTGGAGCCAAAGGATCGAAATAGTTCTTTTTGTCGTCGAACAGTCCGATGCCAAAGTCCGTGGCTGACGTTGGGTCGAAACCCAAGTCAGTGATGTGGTCATCGTGGGGATTCTGATGACCCAGGGGGCTGACCACCGTGGAAGTCACCGAGGAAGCAAAATCTTCGCCCGGACCACATTCTTCGACTTTGATGAAAGAGTCCATAGCAATTTGAAAGATAACACGTGTCAAGAAATCGTTGCTGAGCTTCTGAAATTTCTCGAATTCACCGGTATTGGTTGAACTTCATAATATTCACGTGAGCTTAAATTCGCCGTTTTTACAGAAAACTGAAAGCAAAACATTCACCGGAAAAATCTTTTTGGAGGTGTATTATGATCTTACCTTGAGTCAGAAAATTTTTGCTCAATGTCAACAAACAATCCTATTGCAAAGGTTTCTATGATTTAATCCACACAAAAATGTCAAAATTGAAGCCAAAACGCACGGCGATCACTACAAGATGTTAATTAAGAGTGCAGTTTCAAGTTCAATCCCTTCTGAATGGGTTGTTCTAATGTTTTGGCATCGGCATCCACTGTTACGGAGGACCCGGTGTCATTGACCTGAGGAACAGTTTCCAAATTCCGCAACAGGTATCCGCTATCCTCACCGGCGACATGCAGGCTTTTTTTCTACAAGAACACTTTCCGTCTTTGCTTTCAGACTGAAGGACAAAGATTCCAAGAAATGAGGAAAAGAAAAAGGAAGAAACGTGTAGTAGTCTTGACCATCAAAATCAGATCTGGGCGACCATCAAAAACGGCAAGGAAGGAAGCGGGTGCAGGTTCTCGCAATCGGGACGGTGGCAGGAGAAAGGCGCGGGACAACTTTCTCTACTGAGGACCAACCGGCAAGTGCCGCTCTCGATCCTGTTTACCTGCCAGGTCATCGAACCAGGTAGAACCAGCGCGGTGCGAACCTGTCCTGCCCCCCTCTACCTTCAGGTAAAAAGCCGTAGAGACTGCACCATGACCAAAAAACCGGTGGCTTTCCACCAGAGTTGCTGGACCGCTCAGTTTTTTCCCAACCAGTTTTCCGATCTCTAAGGAGTACCGTTAGAAAGCTAATGTGATCGCTCTCTCTTGCTGATTTGCTTATTACCCTCTCGAGCTAAGAAAGCGTCGATCGTGAAAGAGAGTTTTTTTTTCCTTCTCTCTCTCGCTCTTTCCTTTCTTTTGTTGTTCTCTTCTTTAACGCTTTCTTATTCTCCAGTTGTTTGGGTGGCTCTGTCGGATATTCCCCGCCATGCCTTTTACATAGTTGTCAGCTCGTGGGAGGATGACGGTTTTTCTCCAACTAGTCGATCCAGTTGATGGGTTAAATGATTCTTAACCATGGCCTAATCTTACCACTAACTAGTTAAAAAGTTTTAATTCACTACGAATTCATTTTTCATTCATCTTCATCGTATCCAATCCAAATAGCATGATTTAGTAGGCAGACAAATTGAGGGTCCCTATTTTACCAGAAAACTGTATTTAATAACTTTTCCAATTAAATACACATGCTTTCTTCAAAAAACCAATTGCAAACTGTCTTTTTAACGGATTCCTAATTTTTGCCATCTTTTGATAAAAAAACAATAATATCTTTATTCTAAGCCAACATATTATATTATAATTGTTAATTATTGCTAACTGGTCTCTATTCTTCATTATTCTTTGCATAAAGTTCACCATTCAAAAAACCACCCATAAAGCAATTTGGTAACCATACGGCATTAGATAGCTAAAATTTTACCCTTTCATCTGACTGTTTTGTTTCCCTCAAAGTAATCGTCGGCTTTCTATAAATGACAAGGAGTTAATTATTACCATTTTTAGCTGTTGACAATACCTCATCAACTCCAGATTAGTCTTTTGTACCAACTCCAATATTCAAATTTCAAATAACTTAACCTCAGAGTTTTGACTTCCTAACGATGCCAACAGATCACCTTATGATTGCACATGATTGCTCAATTGCTTAACTCTATTTTTTCTTTCTCATTGGAATTTTTAGTAACTGGCAATGTCACTTCAACTCCACATTAGTCTTTTGTTGCCAACTACAATATTCAAATTTCAAATAATTTAACCTAGGAATCTTCATTTCCTGAGGGTGCCACCAGATCACCTTATGATTGTTCATGATTGTTTAATTGCTTGTCTCTGCTTTTCATTATTAGTCGCCATTTTTAAAGATTGGTAATTTCGCATCAACTCCAGAATAATCTTTTGTAACAACTCCAATCTTCGAATTTCACATTATTTAACCTCAGAATTTTCACTCTTCCTAACAATGCTAACATATAACCTTATGTAATTGCTTCTCACTATTTTTCATTATTCGTTATCCGTTTTGGTGATTGGCAATGCGACATCAGCTCCAGATTAGTCATTTGTTACCAACCCTAATGTTCAAATTTCATACAATTTAACCTTAGAATTTTCACTTCCTAATAATGCCAACAGATTTTCTTACGATTGTTCGTGATTGCTTAATTACTTGTCTCTGTTTTTCATTATTCGTTGTCAAAGTGAACCATAAATTTCAAATGGGAACAAAAAACACCCTTGCTTTAAATAATTTACTAACCTTGTGGCATTTGATTTCTTAAATTTCAACTTTTCATCTTTTGCCTAACTATTTTGTTTCCTATAATTTAGGCGTCGGCTTCCTATAAATAGCTCAGCCAATTATTGCCATTTTTAGTGATTGTCAGTGCCTCATCAACTCCAGATTAATCTTTCGTTATCACTTCCAAATCTTCAAATTTTTCATAATTTAACCCAAAAATTTTAACTTCCTAACGATGTTGCATGCAATTCCTTCACAGAGCTTCCTAATTTTCTTATTGTTCTTGTTGGCTTCGTTCTTCCGGTCATGCATTAAACGACTTTTTATAGCATTACTTGGAGACGTAGAAGGACATTTCGCAAATTTCTTCTGTGGATGGCTGAATATTTATTATTGCTGCCCAGCTAGAACTTCTTCAGCACGCCGTGTCTCATTTATCACGAAAAACTCGACAAGTTCAAATCATCTTCAGACTACATTACAGTATCAGCGACACCAATTACTTAGAATCTTGTTTTATTAAACGCAAGTATTTCAACGCGCCTTTTTCGAGCAATTTTATTTCGTATTTTTTTTTTATCTCCAGCTTTCTTTTTTCCATGTTCGTGTGTTTTTATCGTCCCTTGACCTAAGCTAGTTAAAATCTTTTAAGCTGTCAGTTGTCGTTATGTAATGAGTTGTTCTTTAAAGCTGCTTCAATTGATAACCTTGGAATAAGTTTAGTCATCACACAAGATAGTTAATTCTTTTAAAATCTTTTACTTTATAAGTTGTCACTTACTTATATTTATAAGCTTAAAAGGGAATGATAAAAAAAATTGAACTTTTTTTCAATAGCTCTTTAAAGAAACACAATGCCTGAAAAATGGCCCAAAAACTGATTTTTATTTTATTGGCTTATTTCATTACTCTTAAATGAAATTCTAAAGCTCTGTCTTTAATATTTCATAAATTATTTAGATTTTTATTTATGTAAAAGATTAAAATATATTTGAAATGGCAAATGAAAATAGTCTTTATTCCATTTCTCCATCTTCATGTTTTAAAAATAATAATTTTTTTTTCTATTTAAAATAAATATTTAATTTTTTTTTTAGAAACTGAAGCGGCTGATACAAATCAGTTTTTCCTTTGTAGAATGATTGATATGAATATTAAAAACTAATGCAATCAAAACGTTTTCAATGACACTAAAAATAAAACAAACGCTCAGAAGAAACAGTGTTTTCTTAAACTATCGATTCAAATTTAAAGTCGAGAAAAAGGATGTCTTTTCAAAGCAATTGTAAAATTACATCAACGTTACATTATGATTGTCATATTTTAAATCAGATAAGGTTTATTTTTGGTTTTAATATTCAGTTAAAATAAGCAAGTACTGATTTTATCTGAAAAGGGATAATTTCCTCTTTGTAAAAACATACCTGTTTATTTGTAATGATTGCTTAAGTAAGGAAGCATGTAAGATCCTTCTTAGTGTAGCAACAATGACCAACAGGGCCAAACGCAAAACGAGGCATATTGAGAAAGTTGATATGAAGTCATTGGAAGAACATTACCACCGGTTTCAATTGAAGTTACCACCACAAAATAATAACCAATAAATCATTGACTTTTACTAAATTAACTATGGTAGTTTTAATTCAAAACCACCTTTATCTAAAAAATGATGACTAATTTGCTAAAACTATTCCTGTCCAGATCCATTGGCCTTTCCAATGTTGCATCAATAATAGACCAAGTAAATTGCAAAATGTGATATGATGAGGAAGTTTATATGAAAAGGAGAACACCATCATTGTCTTCATTTTAAGTTAACACACAAAATAATAACCAATATATCATTGCCGTTTACTAAATTTACTATGGCAATTTTAATCCAAAACTTTATTCATCCTAATCATTATGACTCCCTTCTTAAAATTATTCCTATGAAATTCATTGGCTACATAAAAATAGCAAATGTGATAAGATCCATCCGCACACATCATCAATAATCTGGCAGGCCAAACTCAAAATGCATTTTGTCAAATGTAACAGCCACCTGAAAAAGCAAATATGACAAAATCCTCTCAATAACACTCTTAACAAGAACCAAGCTAAACACAAAATGAAGCACTACACGAAAATTTATTTTATTTGATTCATATGTAAAAACAAAAAGAGTAAAGGACAACATTCCGCAGGTTTGCATCGGATATTACCAACCTAAACAACAACAAAAAAATTCGTTCCCCTTTGGTGATTTTACTTTGGTAATTTTAATTCAAAAGTTTCTTTATCAGCCAAATAATGATTTTCTTATTAAAAATATTCTTTCACAAATTCCATGGCCACTTGAAACAATAACCATGACAAAATTTTTTCAATAACACTATCAACAAGCAGTCAAGTTAAATACAAAATGTGACACGATATGAAAGTTTATTTTATTTGATTCATATGTAAAAATAAAAAGTGAAAAGGGCAACAATCCCGTAGCTTCCATCGAATGTTATCAACCTTAAATAGTAACCAAAAACTCGTTGCCGTGTGGGGATTTTAATTCAAAATGTTTTTTTGTCAACCAAATGATCACCTTTTTTTTATTAAAAAGTATTCCTTCTCAAATGCAGCAACTACTTGAAACAACAATCATTATAAAATCCTCTCAAGGACAGCAACCAAGCTAAACACAAATCGTGATAATGTACGGAAAAGTGAAAAGGACAACACTCTTAATAGTTTCCATCGGAAGTTACCAGCTAAAGAATCGTTGCCTTTTGGTGATTTTGCTTAGGCAATTTTAATTCAAAATCTTTTTTTATCAGCCAGATTATGACTTTCTATTAAAAAGAAATATCCCTTCTCAAATGCAATGGCCACTTAAAACAACAACTATGAGAAATCCATTTAAAATTATCACCAATAACCAGCCAAGCTAAACACAAAATGAGACACCATATGAAAATTTATTTCATTTGATTCATATGTAAAAATAAAGAGTGGAAAGGACAACACTCCCGTAGTTTTCCATCGGAAGTTACCAACCCTAAAAATCGTTGCCCTTTGTTGATTTTAACTTGGCAGTTTTAATCCTGTTTCATCATGCAAATGGCAATTCCATTTTTAGAAAATATTCCCATTTCGGATCCAGTGGCTACTTGTTCTAACAAGTACGATAAGATCCTTTCTCCTACGTGCTGCAGTATCAAAAAGTGAAGGTGGAATTTATTCGATTTTCTTTCTCCGGTGTTGGAGGGAAAACAATTTCAAGGTCCGCCGCGTATCGCGGAAGCGTGCTTCCCAAGTTCAACAATGAATAGAGGAAAAATGTCTCGTCTATTACGTTTCTCACAACTGATAATACTGGTAATTGACATGCATTGGAGAACGTATTGTGATAAGGTGAAGTTCAGAAATTGATGCCGGCCTGCTCATCACAACGATTTGTCGCTCCGTTGTTCTACGTTTCCGGCCCTACCGCAGAGGGGGGTCGTTGCCAATTTTGGGGATTCTGATTTCGTTAATTAATTATTTCCTTATTTAGCATGATGTATTATGATTTGCTTGCTTTTAATTAGTTTTAATCAAAGACTTTAAGAGTACAACCTAATGCATTTATTTCTGGTTTGAAAATTTTTGTACAGAGCGCATTCTATTTAAAACCCTTTCAATTAGAATTATGAAATGTTTAAACAAAAAAAAAAGTATTTGGCATGCATGATACTATTGCATAGCGTGTCATCATATAAATAAAATTTCAAGTCTGTAAATAAAAAATTAACTAGTGATATTAAAAAAATTTTTAAATTCAATTCTTACTTAGATCAAAAAAGATTTTTATTTTATTTTAGTTACACTTTATTAAATAGTTTATCAAAAATTATTAAATATCAAAAAAAAAAAGAAATAACAAAAAATTATTGATTTTTGTAAAAATTTAATTCGCATTCTTCACTATCACGTAAAAAATATCGAAATCCTTGCATTTTATCAATTGAGCTACTGCCTGTTAATTTCAATTTATTACTAACTGCTAAAACTATATTTAAAGTATTAAAAATTAATATAGCTTAATTAATGAATTATTATTCAAAAACTGTATTAACATCAAGCGTCATTCACTACAAATTTAAAAAAAAATGTATTTGAACTTGAGTGGACGAATAAAAAGTATTTTATTAACGATTGAAAATTTGAACAAGGAAAAGTGCAAACTAATTGTAGGGATTGAAAGAAAAAAATAACAAGTTCTGAAACAACAGCTGTAAAAGACGTAATATTAAGCGGGAATAAAAAGTTATTTTGTCAAATACTTTGTATTCAACAAAATGTTTAACATATTTGTTTTTTTAATTAATTTACTTTATTAAAACTCCTTATATTTAAACCCCTTCGATGCAAATTATGAAATATTAAAAAAAATCTTATTTGGCGTACTGAGTACTACTGCATAGAGTATCACATCTGCAAAATTTAAAGCCTGTGAATAAAAAATTAAAAAACTCCAAAACAACAGCTGTAAAAGGTGTAATATTACGGGGGAATAAAAAGTTCCGATTTAGTCAAATGCTTTGTATTTAACAAAGTCTTTTACATCAACATATTGGTTTTATGCTTAGTTTATTATATTAATATCAAATATCATTAATTTTACTGATGTTACTTTATTAACATTAAAAGAATCCAACCTAATGCTTTTATTTCTGGTTTAGTAAGCAATCATTAAAAAACCCCTTCAGTCGAAATTATGAAATATTTAAACAATTTTCTTTAATTTATATACTGAGTATTATTGCATAGAATATCTTATAAACAAAATTTGATATTCGTAGATGAAACGTTAAAAAATTATAACATGTCCTTTATACTTGGATATTCTGACATTACAGCTGTAAAAGGTTAAAATTAAAAAAAAAGATAAGTTGCCATTTTGTTAAACAATTTGCATTTTACAAAATTTTATCTTTTAATGTATTGTTTTCATGCCTAATTTATTAGATTAAAATATGACATTATGAATTTTACTGATATTATTTTCTTAAAAATAAAGTTATTTAGAAAATTAACACTAGAAAGTTCTAAAAATGAAAACTCATTCCCACTCCAAAAATGGGGTACACGTAGTTAAATTTGCTTTTTAGCCTAGAAATGATGAAAAGAAATGGTTCAAATGTAATTTAAATTTGAAGTTTCATGTCTTTTTTCTCATATTTATAATTATTGCATTATAGTTTGTTATTTAATTTGACGATTCATATTTGTATAAAATCAGAATTTTGTTATCAATTCCTCACTTATTTTCTACCGGACAAGAACTTTAAAATTCTATACATTTGAACATTCTCAATGACAATAAGCTATTTAAAAATAATTCGTAATTTAAATATCAGTAATCGACTAATTTAATGAAAATTTTATTTCATATTTGTAACACTACATGGTAGCGAATCCAAAAAAAAAAAAATACTGAAAAGATTCCCCATTTTTTATAATAAGGAATTAAAAATTAAAAATCAGAAAATGGTTAAAATAAAAAAATATATCTTTTTAATGCGTCTTAAAGTATTTTTAAAAATGCTTTTGTTAAATGATCAGAGGCCTTTGGTAACCAACTGGTTTCTCCGGCGATATAAGGAATTAAAAATATTATATTTATTTTCATTTAAATTTATTATGTATAATTTAGTATTCATTATTATTCAACGGAAATATTTTTATGCTTTTAATTAAAATAGAAATTAAAAATATGTGAGGATAATAGATCTTAATTTGTTCCGTACATTGAGGAATGAAACATCGTAACTAAGTCATATTCTATGATAACATAGGATAAAAAATGCAGCTTCGTCTATCATCTAATTTTCAAGATATTATCACATTCTTATTCATCATGTAAACTTCTCAGAATCTTTCTTCCTTAGCCTTTAACAATGGAAAAAAAATCACATGATTAAATGTATGAAAAAACAGATAAAGAAATTTAAATAAAAAGGTAGCAATGTTATCACTTTTTAAAAATTGGACAAAAATATTTGTATACAATTACCAAAATTCGGAAAAAATTATTAAGATAAATAAACTGGTATTATTTAAAAAATAATTTGAAATAAAATGACATAAAATATTTTAAAATAGTATAAAATGAATGTTGTAATATTTGGTAATAATGATATTTTTAAATTTTAAAATGATATAAAATAAATTCTATAATATTTTCGGGAGTTATCGCAGGAAAATGCTAAAATTCTACTTATTTTTTTTTACTTAATTAAAATTTTTAAAAAGAAAACGGTGCACAATCCTCACGCCAAATCAACCAAATTTGGTAGTATCAATTCTAACGTCTCACCAATAGAGTGCCAACATATACACATTCATCTTTATTATTAGAAAGTAATAAATGTATTTTAAATATGCATACCACGTCATTTGATGTTCAAATAAGATTTATCTACAATTCTGTTTGAAAAATATAAATGAATTTGACCCCATTAATTTTAACAGCCTCCTTTCCGATTTTTTCACAAACTATTTCATATTTTCTTTATTCTCTGTCAAATAGAAAAAAATTGTGAAAAGAATGCGGCTACAAAAACATTTTCTCAAATAATGTGATTTGAGAGATATTTAACCACACAAAATTAATTTCATAACCTCGTTAACCCGCTTTACCCGTATACCTGTTAGGGAGGTTAAATTCTTTGCAAATAAAAGAATTCAAATTAATTAATCTTATTTAAAAGATGATTAGGGTTTAAGATTATATTTTTGTACGCATCATTCATGACGCAATTATCGTCTATTTAATACGATGAATGTGTTTTCGTTTCCCACTCATAATTTCTTCCGTAATCTTTTTTTCAAAGTACTAAGATGGATTTATACAATTTGAAAAAGTAAGAATGATATTATTTTTAAATCGGCATAATCCATTATGTAATTATCATCTACTAATATGATAAATAATGTTTGTGAATTTTTTTTGTCGACAGTTCTTTAGTGAAAATCAGTTGAATCTTTTTTTACTACTTTGGATAACTTAAAAAATTATACTATCGATCAAATATCACAATACATGAATGAAAGGATTGCCTCATTTCATTTTGAAAATAAAATTTCATTCTCAAGAAAAACCTAATATGTAAACAGTCAGTGAAAAAGAAAATGCAAATCACTCTCATAAAAAAAAAAAACTCTCAATTTCAAAGACCAGAAACAGGAAATAAACAAAAGAATGCCAAGAATTTCAATGTTCGAAAAAGTCCCGATTGCGAGCGATCGAGCTTGTCTTGTCTTGAGAATATCACCGAAGGAATGATAACGTTTTTGTTATTATTCTGAGGAAAGATGCTTTCACAAACCCTGGGGGCAGAAAAAAACCGCATTCTTTAAAGAATGAGCAATGTTAAGATTCTAAACTGAGCAACGTTACCTTTTACACATGTATTTTTATATACAGATCTAAATCGCTTTGTTAAAGTTTATAAAAGCACAGCGGACTTTATCAGATAAGGCATTAAATTTAGTAAAAGTATCTTAAAAGTTAAGCCCTATGAATCAAAATTTGTGAAGTATGATGCAGCATCCTATTAGCATTTTATTTGCATATGAAGAAGATTTCAAATATTTGTTTTCGAAAATATGCGGCTAGCGCATTATGTGCATAATAAAAGATAACGAAGCTTCCACTTTCTTTTTCCAAAGTATGATAACAATTAATTTCGGTGGCAGTATCCTTTTTATATAAATATGTTTCAATCAATTGTTAGCAAATTAATTATTTTTTTCCTTAGGTGTATTAAACAAGCGGAAGTAAAATTTAAAACTACAGAAAATTTAAATATTGGCAATTTCCAAAATAGAGCTTAATTTGTTAAGTGTTTAAGAACCTATAACTTGAAGTAAAATCATAAATATTATTTTCCAAAATTCCTCTCAACAAGCTAAACGGCAGTGGTAGATTCCTAAACATCTCAAATACTATCAGGCAACATAGGTTTTCGGTGTTAGAAACAGTCAAAATAAGGGTGTGAAAATCACTTTTCAGCCCGTAACTTCTAAAAAAACTTGAAAATCGAAGACATAAATAAAACAAATTTGTTTTTTTAGATACAGAGGGAAAAGAGCAGCCAGGCAAAACAAAGTTCGTAATAAGCATAAGACTCACTTTGTAAAATACTTTTTTTAACAATATTATCAGTTATTAATTAAATGAAAAATTCTATCCAAATTTCTAATTAATATTGAAAATTCTGTTCCTCTGTCTATATCGAAAATTCTATTCCTTTGCCTATATCCAAAATTCTATTCCTCTGTCTATATCCAAAATTTTATTTTTCTAGCTAAACTTCTGTATTAAATTTTTACGAATGTCCTATTCTCATACTTACCATCTATTTAGTTTGGATTTTATGAGGATAAAATTACTATCCTCAATTTAAAATGTTCATCAGAATATCGTTACCTCAATAAAATTTCAAAATGAACTAAGCCACCCAAAAGTGTAAAATTTTAAGGATCAAGAAACAAACTGATATATTTTTACAGATAGTAATCTATAAAACGTGCTTCTCTGCAACCGCAGTATACATGTAGTGAAAAGGCTAACTCGGTGAATATAGAGAAGAAATGGTCAATACAGGACAAAAGATAGTAGTAAAGATAAAAGTGAATCCTCTCCAAAGGATTTGACGCAAGAGATTTAACATTCAATTTCTGCACTGAGTATTGGACATAATGAATCCATCTTTTAGTCTCCCTCACACATTTCAGAATCTGCCATACCTCGATTTCTTTTGCTGGAAATATAAGAATGGCCACAAGACATTTTCATCAAAACCATGGTGCCAGAATTAGTGTTGCTACAGCACAATTACATGGTGTGCCGATATTTTCCAAAATGCATGTTATTCACCCGGCTATGATTGTGATGCTACTAATACTGTAGATGATAATAATTCAGCAAAGAAAATGGGGCAAATATAGTGAACAATTAATATCCTTCATTAAAACTGCCTTTTTTCCATGTCCTCCACAATTATATATTTCAGGGTTTGAATTTCACATTTAATGAAATTCACATTATTAATTAACACAAATTGCTCTTTTTGACATTTCATACCATATTACAATCTTTCTTCTTATACCTTGAATTTGAATATGAATGTAGAACTAAATCACTCCAGGTAACACAAAGCGTTATATATTAAAAATGAATACCATGTTGGGAATTACACAGTTTTCGTGTCAGTAGCATTATGGTAGGTAGGGGCGTAATGATAACTAGGAGGTAGCGTGGAGATAAAAAGTTATATAAATGTCATCACTTAAAATCTAATATGATGATGGAACTATAAAGTATCGCTTCGACCACATTTATACTTACTAAGTCACTGATACATACTTAGGTCGATAAAAAAAAATTCGTAACCATAATGCCACTTACTTTAACTTTGCCACTATTCTCGAAGAGCTTCAAAAGGGGACAATAAAACTTTAGAAAGTAAGTAGCACGGATAAAAAAAAAATTACAACATAAATGTCGTCTTTTATAATCAAATATGACGTTGAAACCATAAAATAACGACTTATCCGTATTTATTCATAATAAGTCACTGATACATATTAGGTTGGTGCGTATGAAATGTCGGATTCTCTTTACATGCGGACGTTTGTCTCCCTGTTTTCGTTATACTTTTGTCTTTGGCATAACCTCATTCATAGTCGTATTGTCCATTGCCAGAGACTCATTTCAGCAAAATAGGTTTTCTCGAAGGTCTTCCCTTTTGTTATTTCTTTTGAGTTTATTGCCGATATGAATTCTGCCGACATTCGCGTCATTTTCTTATATGAGTACAAACTTGGTAATAGTGCTGCAAAAGCTGCACGCAACATAAACCAAGCGTTTGGGAAGAATACGGTTAACGATTGGAAAGTGCAGCGTTGGTTCGAAAAATTTCGGACTGGCGATTTTTCACTGCAAAATGAGCCGCGCGGAAGACCCAAAACGTCTGTGAAGAATGATGACCTGAAGGCTCTAGTGGAAGCGGATCCAGCCGTATCCACGAGGGAACTTGCTATCAGGATGAAAGTTGACCATACAACGATATTGAGACACCTTTCTGAGATTGGCAAGGTTAAGAAGATGGAGAAGTGGGTACCGCACGCACTGACAGAGCGAAATAAGCTGGAACGAACTGGAATATGAAGTTTTGCAGCATCCACCCTATTCACCGGATCTCTCGCCGACCGATTTTCATTTTTTCAAGCATTTAGAGCTGTTTTTAAGGGGCAAACACTATGAAAATGAAGACAGTCTAAAAAACTCGATATCAGAGTTTATTAATTCAAAAGACCAAAATTTTTTTAAGACAGGCATCTACGCTTTAAAATCTCGTTGGGAGAAGTGTATTGAAGCGAATAGAGCATACTTTGATTGAATAAACAGCTTTTGAAGAAAGATATGCAGTTTTATACAATCACTTAAGAATCCGACATTTCATACGCACCAACCTAATACTTAGGTCGATAAAAA
>JAPMOQ010001131.1:191727-205581 GCA_026543055.1 Argiope trifasciata | reverse complement strand
CATCACTGATGATAATTTACCTAAGGGCAAGAATCTGTCTTGCATTAAAGAGAATTACAGTCGGCAAATGTAAGCCGATTTGACCCGACAACAGGATCAAGAAAAGGATATCAAGTCAGTGGATGATCAAAGTCGAACGCGTATCATTGGTTCTCATACATTCATGAAATCAAGTTCCAGTGTTTATGTTAGGCAATTACAACCCTAAAAACAACATGATTAAAAAGAAAACTTTTCTTTTTCTTTTCTTTGAACTTATCACTTTGTAACGACAACTTCGAAAAGGAAGGGGAACATTTCCGTCAAAGGGAGTTTACCTGCTGACTTTCTGAAAAGACGTAGGCCGTGCTTGCAAATGCAATGCATAGATCAACACTTGTCTCTTTTTTTCAATACGCCTAAAAGCAACAATTCGCGCGCGATTCCAATTACCGAAAGCCGGTTTCAAAACCGAGGCGAGTTTGAAAAGAGGCGAAGAGACTGCTGGGCGTAGTAGCAGAAGTTTAAAAGAAGTTTCGAACATTTTTCGTGAAATATTTAGCAGCAACGTGTCAAGCTATTATTCAGGTATTTTTTTCGCTTAGACAAGGCTGGTGTCTACATCCATATTACACTGTGTCACAAAGTGATATGGAAATTTTCCGAAATAAAAAGGAAGGTAATTTTGTAGCGACCGTTTTAATGCTTTGTATACTTGTATTGTTATTAATTTCGGTAACGGAATTTTTATTAATGTGGGAGGTGAGATCCAGTTTTTTGATTAATGATCGTGAAGAATGTTTCGTTCACATTTTGAAAAGAAACGTGATATGGAATGGATTTAAAAAATGTGCTATAGTTTTCATCAAAACATAATATACTGAATTTGTTTCCTGTTGCGAGAAAACAAAGGATGTAGACTAGAGTCTCAATTTTTTATATAAAACTAAATATAATTGTTAGAATACAAGATTCATATCTGTTAAAAAGATAAATAGCAGCTTAGAGGCTTTTGTTATACCTTAAGATTTCATTTATTTTGAAATTTCCAATAACGACTTGAGTCATTTAAAAAATTCATAAAACATAAATATGCAATAAAAATTTATTATGTTTTAAAATCAAAGTTTAATAGCATTTACTAGCACTTATTTTATCCACTGACTCATGCGAATAACACCATTAAGCCATATTACTGACTCTCAGTCCCGTCCGAAGGCTCTCGGAAATAAATACTGAATGACCAGACCGCCGTTACAGTATAACTGTCGGGGACTATCGTTGAGTCTTAAGGATGATCACCGGCCTCGGTACAACCCTCCCCGTAGAAAATATGTTCCGTCATTGATCGAAGGAGTCAGATCCTCCATCTTCATGGTACCCACCGGGTTGATAAGATCCAACCACTATGCCGGAAGCATCCCATTCCCAAAAACGATGTGCTCCCAGGGGCTCAATAACACCATCAAGAAATTTCGTATTTTAGGTGGAGTGGACTCTCCAAAACGTTCTTGTATACTCTCTAATAAAGGTATTATCTCCCATACCTTGCAAAAAATTACAGACCATAAGTAAATCAGAAACTGTCTTACGTGTACTGGCGTTCAGTAGTTGTAAAACATAGGATGAATTTAGAAGTTTTACGGAATCTATTGTGTGACTTTTGGCAATTAATTCCCAGCGTGCTGTTAATTGCATTCGAAAATCGAACTTATGGCTTAGACTCGTTTTCCCTGATTGACTGAATTCAGAATTTGACAATTGAAATCACAAAATCCCATAACAAATTCAAAATTGATACATTTAAGCCACGGCGTTTTTGAGCCAGTTTTTATATGCTTTTGAAAGTATACATCGATGGTGAAATGTTAATGTTAAATCAATAAACCGAATTTTAACTGCCTAGTTCTCTTCTCTTTCTAGTTTTCACATTAATTTATTCTCGAACAGATGGACAAACAGACTTCCTGTGAATGGATTTTGCTCAAAATGTGACAGAAATCTACAAATTTGCTGTAAAATTCACATGCTAAATTCCATCCATCTAGGCTCTAAACATTTTTGAATTAAAGTTATTAAGGACAAAGAGCCAGGCATAATGTCGGAAATACGTTTTTCAAATCTCAGGAACTTTAAAACTCGGAGATTCTACAAAATCTCGAGTTCGAATTTTTTTTACGTTTGCAAAGTTCTCTATACTTCCTATACAAAAAAGTAAAAATGGGGGAAAGAAAACATAGGACTTCTTCTTGCATACAGCCGACCACCCCGCCACCACTGAAGAAAACATAGGACTGCATTTTATTTGAAGAAAAAAATTATTTTCTAGGTTTTGGCTTAGTTCAATAATTTTTTTAATAAGTAAGAATCGAAATGTACAAATAACTGTTTTGTAGAGAAAAAAAAAAAGGCTTTATTTTTTCTAAAATAGTTTTCTTCACCCAAAAGTTTTATGTTTTATTATCATGTAAGAACATGATCTTGATGTCGTTAGGAGGTTTTGAATAATTGAAGGCAACAAATAATTGAAGCTCGAAATCACGTAGGCAATGAATAAAGCATAAATGGCAATATTCTTCAATATCTTTTAATCGTATATATTTTTTACCTGCTCTTACCAGTATTGGATTGTTATGATGTATGCTTCACGGAAAGCAGATGCGTTTTTAAAAGTTTGACCTGCTTTAACCAGTATTACTTTGTTATTACGAATGCCTCTTTGAGAGCAGATGCATTTTTAAAATGTTGACTTCGAACTATTACATCATAGCTGTTATTTTCATGGAAAGTAATTTTTTTTCGGAGGAAATTAAATAATTTAATTTTTATATGTTCAAAAAAATTTCTCTTGCGTTTCATAACAGCTTTGATAAATGTATTTTCTTTTTCTCTCAA
This sequence comes from Argiope trifasciata, assembly GCA_026543055.1. NCBI lineage: Eukaryota > Metazoa > Arthropoda > Arachnida > Araneae > Araneidae > Argiope > Argiope trifasciata. The sequence goes on along the minus strand of JAPMOQ010001131.1, from coordinate 202,707 downwards.
TGCGGAAATATACCGTCATTCATTCTTAAGCGGGAAACATCGAAGATTTGACTCCTCTTTTAAGATTAAGCCAGTATAAAACTGTTTTATGATCTCAGAAATTATGAAATAGCAGCTTGTGAGTACACAAATATTGTTTTCATAAAAATTTTGTGTAAATTAATACATTTCAGAATTGATTGATAAATTGTTTAGCACTTGGAAAGGCATATATATTTAAAGAGAGAGAGAATCATCGTAATTGTTTCAAACCGGTTTAAACTGGTTAATGACTTAAATTAATTAAAGCAAATAATGATTTCAAAATAATGTTCTCGCATGAAATTTACGATCGTAGATTTCTTTTTTATTTTATTTTTATATTCATAGATATATATTTATGTATACGTATATATATATATTATTATGTATACGTTTATATATTTTTTATGTATACGTTTTATTCATATGGTTTTAATAAATGGATCCAGAATCGATTCACAAAAAACTAATAAAAGTACATACACACAAACAGATACAACCCCCCCCTCACACACACATAAAATAGATTTTAAAAAAACGCATGGTTTACAATGTAAGCATTACGGCAATTGCAGTCTGAATATCAGAAATATTTAAAGAAATATTTATTTCTATTTTTAATTATAACTATTTGGTCATTATGAATATAATTTGCATAAATGTTTTTTATTTGGTTAATAAATAATTTAATAATGTTAGTTAACATGGTGGCCGAGACAATTACATTATCTGCCTATCAGGGAAGCTACACTGGGACAGCTATTCATAAAAAAAGAAAAATATTTACAGAAATTAAAGTTCGATGAACACACATGCAAGAGTTCGAAAGTTCACAATCAAGGATATGAATTCCACCTATGATATTCTAATAATAAAAATAAATAGAATAAAATCGCCAGTTATGAAAAAGAAGAAATCAAACAAGACATTCTTATTTTCATGAATTTTATTTTTATTTAAGTCTGTTTTAAGGTTACACTAGAAACGAGTATTATAAAACCAAAAACTAAACTTACTTGAGGCAATGCCAAAATAAAATAAATAGTTAATACTAGCTCATTATTCCATTTTATTGATTAAAATTATCCCTGTTTAACATTAATAATATACATAAAGTAATATTTATTGAATATTGAACTTTTGGTAATTTATTTTTCGTGCACATAACGCACTGCCCTTTTGAACTTTCAAAACTGGTTGAAGATATAACAATTTAATAAAGAAAGGTGAAAATTTAAAAAAACTTTCAATAATAAAAGTTTTAAAAAATTATAAACATTTTAAGTAAATTTACATTCAAGTTGAGATTCTCATGCAAACAGGTGGAAAAATTAAATTGACTTGAAACAAAACCCACATTAATTTATATCTGGCTTTTATTCCAATTTATCAAAGATTCGTCGTGAAAATAACTTTTTTAACTTGCACAAGTTTAAAATTATTAAATAGATAACGTACCTTAAAGATAAAAATCAGAGCATTAAAACATTAGTTGTTTTTTTTTTCGCTTGAACTGCTCAAATTGTATGAAATAGCATTCTTAATTCTGTTTTAATTATTTGGAATACAATTTTCGAAATCTGTATATGGAATATTTCATTATAAATACCAACTATCAAAATGAGTTTTTGAGTAACCTTACCTTAATTATTTAACTTTATTTGTTTCTAACTAGTTAAAATAAACTTCTGTAATCTAATTTTCATTCATATGCTGGATGATTGAAATTTTATACAGTTGTCTTTTCTTGATGACAGAGCAATATTTTTATATTTTTATTACATAGTTATTTATTAAATAGGAATTAAATTTACGTTTTATCCCAAAACCAGAGCAACAATCTGTTACTAAATTTAAGGAAACAATTTTTTCAGGATTTTGTAGTAATCATTATTATTAATTTTTTATTTAAACACCAAAAGGTTGGAAATAATTGAAATGAATAATAATAATTAAAAGCAATGGGATTTTATTATCAGTAAGTATAAATTAAATTACATTTTGACTCAAAGACAGAGCGACAGCCCGTTACTGAATTTGAGGGAGCATTATCTTTAGCATTTTGTAATAATCACTTGTATTAATTTTTAATTTAAACAACAAAAAGCTGAAAATGATTGAAATAAATAAATTCCGTTTATTAGTTCATTGAAAAAATTATGCTGCTCTTTAAGAGTTAAAATTTCACTACTATTTTAACGGAATACAAATTTTTTTTATCTATCTTTCTTTTAATATTATAATTTTTAATTATTAACTTGCTTTCTCCGCTCTTTAAACCTTAACGCTCCGAAAACTAATCCGGTATATAAATATTTGCCGAATAAGAGAATTGTTTATTGCTCAAAAAAATTAATATATATATAGATATATATATAAATTTTATAAAATTGAATTTCCCCGGAAAATTAATCTACATATTTTTACCAGTCAAAATTTTAGAAAATAATTAAATAAAACGACAAATCGATGCTCTGTCTTGAATGGTGCCTGAGAGACATTGGTAGACATCGGAGTCCTAAGAGTTAAATATATTTGCTTCAAACGCAGAGGACTTTTGGCCTGAACCAAAGATTTTCATTTTTTTCTTCTTTCAGATTTCGTCCAAGTGATGTTCGAAAAAAAACCCTTGTCAATTAGGTTCCTTCCGTTATGCACATTTCCTGTTTATGGCCTTCAAATATTTGGTTCCATTGTAGTCCAACAAAACAAAGATGCGGAACTTAAAGAAATACACAAACAAAATCAATGGGTTTTTTTCTCTTAAACACCCAACCATCTGCTTAGAGAAGCCTTTCCCTTCTTCTTCTACTGTACAATAACCACCCTCTCGTCCCGTCCTAAGTAGGGCACCCTTCGATATGAAAGGGGGTAAGGAAGAGAACCGTGAGAGATTCGAACAGGTAAACACAAAATACTTGACTTATTTTCACTTGTATTGTCCAGGTGCTTCGTCACTAAGGGAAAAGGCTTCTAGAACCCCCCTACCCCTTGCCCACCCTTTCCATTATTGTTCTCAAAGAGTTGGTACCTTTTACCTTTCCTGTTTACGAGGTGGTTCCTTGGGAAAAAAACGGATTTGATACTCTTGGGGGAGGGTGAAAAATATCGGTTGGTCTATCCATTATAAAAGAAAAGGGTGGGGTGTTCCGATCGTGAGCCGGGTCATTGGATATAACAGGGTATTTGTTACTGTATAGGGATAGATGGGATATAGTTCGAAAGGCAATAGTGAGCGTAAGAAGACTGATGTCAGAACCTTTTCCAAGGAAATTGAAAGACAGCTTTTGTTATGTATCGCATCAATCGGTTAGAAACGGAATATATTATTGAAGTATCCAAATCCTATGGCAGTTATTTTATTTATTTATTTCCTTATATGCGGTACTTTAGCTAAACATGACCTTGTATGATTTTCAAATTTTTGAAGCTAGAGACATAACCTGAAAGTGAAGATATTTATATTTGTATAAATATCATCTATTAGGCGCTTGCATGTATTTTAATCAGCGACAACTATATAAAACATGTGAAGTATCTAGACGCTATCTACAATTTTTTTTTGGGGGGGGGGGCTTTACCAATTTACTATTACTACATTGTTATCGTTTTGAAAGTTTTCCATTTAGAATTATTCAGAGCATAATTCAAACATTATTCAGTGCATACTGAATAATTTAGCATTATTCAGTACATAAATATGCCAATCATGGAACACTCTGAATAACATTTTCGGCATTCATTACTTTTTTAAAGTTTGATTTGGAGAAATGTGCTGCCGAAACCCATCAAACACTTTTAGATATTTAATGGTTATGCTGCTCCGACATCTCCCAAATGTCGGTTTTGGTTTTAACAATTTAAGAATCGTGATTTCAATGACAATGACGAAGAACTGCCTATAGGACAAAAAAAAAATCGAAGACAATAAATTGCAAGATTTATTGGACATAAAAAATGGGAATAAGTTGCTGAAAATGAGGAAAAATATTTTGATTGATATATATTGTATCAATTTATCCCAATAAATGCCTTTTTAAAATGAAAAAATGATAAAAGTGCATGCAAGTCCCTAATACATATTTGCATAAATATGTCCTTACGAAGATATTTGAGCAAATTATTGTTCTTCATTTGCATATATAAAATTATTTGAAGATGTTTTGGCATTTCAAAAAGAAATTTTTAACCTCTTATTGTTAATTACTAAAAAGACAGTAATTAACAATAAGAGGTTAAGAATAAGAAGAAATTCTTAACCTCTTATTGTTAATTACAAAAAAGAAATTCTTAATCTCTTATTGTTAATTACTAAAAAGAAATTCTTAACCTCTTATTACCCTAATTATTAATTTTTTATGATTTAAATTTATTTTAGATCCTGCTATTCTTTCTATTATTTACTTTTATTTTTTACTTGTATTTTAGAAGCAAACGACATGAACATGAAGATAATTGCACATGTATAAATATTTTTATCTGTATATTTATACAAATATCTCCATATGAAGATATTTATTCAAATTATCATTCTTCATTCGTATTAATATTTTAATTTGTAATTTCGAATGTCAAAAGAAAAAAAAGACAATGTCAAGAATAAATTCTGCTTTCCTTTGCTAAAAAATTATAATTTTTTTTATGATTTAAATTATTTTATATACTGCTTTTTTTTTGCTCATTTGCTGCTTTTTTTATGCATCAGTTACTTTTATTTTTTACCCACATTTTAAAAGCCATAGATATTACGTGAAAAGGAAAATATTTATATTTGTATAAAGATCTCCATAAGAATGCATTTACGCAAATTATTATTCTTCACTTGAATAAATATATTAATTTGAAGGTAGTTGACATTTCGAAAAAAATTCTCATTCTCTTCTTAAAAACTATTAATTATTTCACTATTAAAATTCGTTTAGAGAGTTGCATTTTTTGTATTAGTTACTTTTATTTATTAACTATAGAAATCCAAGACAATTAATAACTATATAGATATAGTTAGTATAGCAATTTTATTGTATTTGATTCTATATACCTCATGTATTATCTTAACCATGTTCAGAATTGTCCTTTGCTTTTACCGAAGAATTATAGGATAGAGAATTTTCAAAGATAACGTGTCTGGTGATTCTGCAACAGATTGATATCCACCGGAAACGGATTCTAGTAGCTGCATCTTTATAGCAGAATGTCTGAGGCCGAAATTATGCAGTTAAGAACACCTAAATGTTCATTAAAATGCGACGTCACGGATTAGAGAGGCAGGTGCTGCCACAGTTGAATTTGATAAAAAATTAGTAACGAGAAGAAAAAGACGAAATGAAATGAAGGAATTGGAAATAGCTCTCAAAAGGAAGAAAGTTTTGATAGAAGTACTCAGAATAATGGTGCTTCAATAGTTTTTCAATCAATTCAATACCAGTAATTCCAGCATTTTATAAAGGTACGGAGTTTATTGGTGTAAAATCCATTCTTTATTCTCTTGAAGCCCTACTTAAGATTTTAAAAATCTTGTTAAAAAGACTAGTTAAAATTTTTATCACATGCTAACATGTAAAGTATACAAAAAAGCAAATCCAATCATTAAAACTTCTATCATATACTAATATGTAAAATAAGTTTTAAAAAAATCCTTTCTTGATTATCTGGAATCAAATTTAAAATTTGGAAAGTCTTGTAAAAATATAATTGAAAAACTTCTATCACATGCCAAATATGTAAAAAGTAAGCATAGTAATAAAATTTCAATCATACATTAACATCTAAAATATGCAAAAAAAATTATGAAAAAAAAAAAACGTTCAGATTATTTTGAGCCAGACTTAAGATTTGGAAACTCTTGTTAAAAAACCCAATTTGTTAAAAACTTATATGTTAGCTTGTAAAATATGCAAAAGAAATCTAGTCGTAAGAAAATAATGTGACTTTAAAACATTCTCAAGATATAAAATAAAATGGTAAAAAAAAACATGTAGTTTTTTAAGATGGTACAAAAAATGATAAAATAAACAGGGAATTTTATAAAAAGGTATTTATTTTAAATCGACAAAAAGATTGACAGCTAAGGGAACGTTGGTAATTAAAATGTTTTCTAATTCATTTTAATAAAGGAATGCAGGATTTTATTAGAATTTATAGAATCAATGTCATTTCATAAAGAACAGCGCCATATTCTCTAAAAATGTAAGCAAAATACATTGCACATATTCTATGGATATCTATTTTAATGATGTAATTCTAAAAGAAATCAGTGATAGTGGTCTCGTTAAAACTTTTTTGAAAACTTTAATACGTAAACGAGAAAGTAAAAAGAGAAAGGAAAAAAAAAAAAAAAAAAAAAAAAAACAGATGCCTTAAAAGAGAACAATCACCAATTTTCTGTATTTTGTGACTTCAAAAATCCAAAACGAAAACAACATCATGTTCTCACATGACAATATATAATTTTTATGGTATTTAATAATTTATAGTTTTTATGGTATTTTATCTATTATATTTCGCTTACAACAAAACATTCTTTATAATGGCAATTCAATCTAACCCACAATTAATTATTATCGTTATAATGGAACTATTACTGTATGTATTATCAAAGCATAAAAAACTACTACATACAGTTCGTTATTGATTTTAAAAATCTAATCAGCTAAGCGAAAAAGGAAACCTGATGAACTCGTATATTCTTTCTCCTTCAAGATTTCTTTTTCATATTCATACATATCAACTTTCCCTTTCTGAACAGACATCCCCTTTTTTTATTTCCGATTCTCATCAAGATAAAGAATTCTTATCTCCAAAGCCCTGCAATTCGGGATCAAATGTCAATCTTCAGAAATGGCATTTGCTACGGCAGCATTAAAGTTAATTGGATTAATGCTCGTATTCCATTCGGAATTTGCTGTAACTCGAGTCCTTTAAGTTATCAAGAGTTTAAATATCTTGGAAAAAGGAATTTTGTTGCACGTCACAATAAGACAATAAAAAGTGTTCAACAACTCTATAAAGCAATCAATTAGAAAGAATTTAAATCTTTTTCTAATCATATACAGGGTGGTTATAGTTAAATCTCCCCTATAAACAGCATCCTACAAAGCAAACAAACGGGTGAACGGATTGCAACGAAATTTGGTATATAAACTATACATAAGATGTGCTCACGAAATTTCAAAAAAAAAAAAAGTTCTAAAACATCCACTAGAGGCCGTTTATTTCAGAAATAACATTCATTTTAACTAAGTGAATGACCAAAACGGAATAGAGAATAAATATAAATAATACAGAACAAGAATTATGAGAAATAAAATGCAAAATCGGGGAAAGCTTTCACATCTAGCAAAAAATGTCTAGATTTACAGAACAGGAAGCTTTATGCAAAATAGCTTTACAATTGCAACGACTGCAAAAAACGTTTGCAATGATTATGTTTTATGCCGATGTTTTCGACTGCAAAGATGACAGTATCTTGTTGCGATGTTAAGTGGCTTAAAGAACTTCATAGCACTTTATGTGCCAAACAGCACAACTGATTAGTTTCAATCTGCTGTTGAACATTGTCTGTTGGTTTGAAATTTTGCAAATAAAGTGCAGTGACATAAGGAGGGTTACGTGGGGAACCTTTCTCAACATCACCTTCTTATGCAATTTCGTCCTAATCTGTTCTTGTTTCTGCAAACTGAGTTTTTTATTTTCCTCAAATAGCATACTGTTTTACCTACATTTAATGTGGTTCAATTTCAAGATTATCAGAAATTAGTCAATAAATGTTAATATTGCTTCTGTATTCCGTTTCGGCCATTTATTATGTTAAAATTAATTTCAGGAAAAGGCGCCCTCTGGACATTTTGGAACATTTTTTTTCCCAAAATTCCATGTGCGCATCTCATCTATAGTCTTATATCAAAATTCGTTGCAATCCATTCCCCCGTTTGCGTTGAATGATGCTGTTTATAGGGGACATTTAATTCTAATTACCCTGTATTTGTTAAATGGAGAGGTAGTGCTAGTGTTGCACTATATCAATAAACTAATCATGAATTTTACAGAAATATCTTTAATACAACCCGTCTTTGAAACGCTTAGGGTTGGATTTCACTCAAATTCGTTTATAAAGGGTGTCCCAAAGTTAACGCAAGATTTGAATTTACCAACATTCGTGCGTTTAAGAATTGACCACTCTATTAAAAAATAATTTGATAGTTTATAGTTTAGAGTTAGTAAAAATGGAGCATTGCACGATAAAACAACTCGTAAACGCAAGATTTAAATTTAAAAAAAAAATTCTTTGAAATGCTATATTTTTATTGAATCGTAAAGTACACAGAACAGGGTTGTGAATTTAATAATACATAGGGAAATGACCTCTAAGGCTTTGATGGCCCATAAGCTGGCAAAATTTTCCATGGCTATATTGCATAAATGTGGCTGAATTTCGTTGATGAGCATTGAATCTCCTCCTTCAATCTAAGTAAATCTGTTACCTTTTAAATCTAAATAAATTTAGATTTAAAAAATAATTTTGTTTGTTATTGTGTAACTTATTTTTAATTCTGTAATTTCTTCTCCAAAACCTCAATTTCCTGAGATTTTCGGGTCACAAGGGGGCAATTTTTTTGGGAAAAAGTCAAACCACTCACAGAAAAAATCCTCGGTTTGAATAATTGAATGAGCGTGACTCTTAAGAAAGTCTTCATGCCGGATTCATCATACTTTCCATTTGGTTCTTTTCCCTTAAACTTTATATTCATTTCTACACATAATTTCACACACATTTTATATTGTATATCTATATAATCATAATTTTGCAGATATGTGGTCAAAAATAGGAAGCTTTTAACTTTCGATTTATTTCACATTCATTCATTGGAATTCATAATTCATTGGAAATCATAATTAGTACGGGGAAGAAATGAAGCGATGATAAAATGACGTCTTTTTACATCGTTATACAGTAGGAAAGAGATCGAAAATTTCCCTTCAGTTATTTATTATTAGATTCTGATACGGATTTCTTTGCCACGATAAGAAAATCTTGTATGCTTAAAAATAGGCGTAAATGTTAAGAATTTTTAGTCCCTTCGTTCTTGGTGTGGGAAAGATGGAGTCAGCAATTTTGTTAAGAGCGTGTTAAAAATAATTAAATAAAAATGTGATTTGGATCTGAAAACAGTAGAATAATCCAGAATGAAGTTAATATGGGTTTAAAGATGATAATTAAGAAATTAATTAAATTACATTTTAAAATATTATTGCATATATTTAGTAAAAACCTCTTGATTTAGATTCCATAGCAGTGATAGAAAATATTTAAATATAAATGATTATAAAAAACGAAATAGGAAAATCAACTTTAAAAAAATGCGATGCAGCTCTTTGAACTTGTCTTCCCGCCCTTACATCAAATGCAAAAGGATGGGCCCATTCAACCACCTCGCACTCCGCTCTGTCAAGGGCCTCCAAAAGCCGGTTTTCACAACTCGAGGGGCCCTAAGAGAATTTTTTCAGCGGGGCTCCTAACCTTGAAGCTTAGGAGTATGATTAATTAATCATGTGTTGCCTGCAAAGAAAATACCTTAATAAAAAGATATCCATCGCATTTCCCGGTATTTCAAAAAATAACATTAACATAATATATTATTTTTTAAAGTATCGCTTGAATATCAAACATCCTTTTTAATTAACTTCAAACATCCCTTGCATAGTAAATATGAAAGCGAATTTATAAGTAATAATTATTATTAATATCTTCTAAGTTGTGGCTTTACTTAAAAAAATAATAACAATACATTTTATGCAATTAATTTTAAGTGGTCGCCTTTTCTGATATTTAAAAAAGAATGCCAATAAAGAATATTAGTTGCAAAATTTTTATTTGAAAAACAATATCAGATATCCTTTATTAAACACCTTCAAACATAGTTTATCAAATAAACATGAAAAAGAATTTATGAAAAATATGAATTATTAATATTTTTTATTATTAACATTACATTATTTTTTTAATTATTAACATAGTTTATCAAATAAACATGAAAAAGAATTTATGAAAAATATTAATTATTAACATTTTTCAGTTGTAGCTTTACTTTTCTGAATATATATATATATAATAAAACAGTTTTAAAGAATCGCATTTCTTGGAATTTAAAAAAAAAATACTACTATCGAATATTATTTATAAAATTATAACTTGTAAAATAGTATCAAACATTCTTTTAAAAATAATTTCACACATCATTTGCATAATAAACATGAAAGCAAATTTATAAAAAGTATATCAAATATCATTTTTCAGCTGTGGCTTTACTTTTCCAAAAAATAATCATAAATTTTATAAAATCTGCTTTAATGTATCACATTTCTCGAAATTTAAAAAAGAATGCAAATATCGAATATTATTGGTAAAATTATCATTTGTGAAATATCAGATATCTTTTATTAAATAAATTCAAACATCATTTGTTCAGTAAACATGAAAGATAATTTATGGAAAAATATTTAATATTATTATTTTTTTAGTTATGGCTTTACTTTTCCAAAAAATAATCATAAATTTAAAAAAAATCACCGTTAACAAATTGCATTTTCAAATATTTAAAAAAGAATACTAATATGAAATATTATTTGTAAAATAATATTAAACATTATTTATTAAAATAACTTTAAACATCATTTGTATAATAAACGTGAAAGAGAATTTATTAAAACAAAGCAATATCTTTTAAAGTTGCGGCTTTACTTTTCTAAAAAATAAAATAAATAAATAAATAAAAATCAACTTTAATAAATTGAATTTCCAGATATTTCAAATAGAATATTAACATCAAATATTATTTGTAAAGCTGTCACTTGAAAAATAATATGATCTATCCTTTATTAAATAACTTCAGAAATTATTTATATGCAAAACATGAAAGATAATTTATAAAATATGCTAAACATTAATATTTTTGTTGTGAC
>JAPMOQ010001131.1:171834-191717 GCA_026543055.1 Argiope trifasciata | reverse complement strand
TTAGCTTTAATGTATCGCATTTTCTGGTATTTAAAAAAGAATATTAAAATCAAATATTATTTGTAAAATAATATCAAACAACATTTTTAAAAAATAACTCCACACTATCCGTATAATAAGCATAAAAGGGAATTATAAAAAAAAAAAATTAAAAAATCAAATATTAATTTTTTTTTGTTATTTTAAATGTTAAAATAATTTATTGTCATCGGAATTCGTTAAGTGCTAAAAATTTTGAAAACATACTGATGAGGAAACGAATGGAAAACTTTATTAAATTCAATCACCACAAATAAGAAGCTGGTTCATGTTAAAAATTCGATAAAATTATAGTTCTTAATCAATGGAAAGATAATTTAGGTTGATTTATATTTTAGTTTGAACAGTTTTACCCTCGTGCTTGAAAATAATGGAAACTTTTTTCAACATTTCTTTTATAGGGAAAAAAATATGATAAATCTTAAGAAATTTGTTCTTCTGAATAAACAACATTCTATTTAATCCAAATATTTGGTAGTATTTTTGTTAAAATTTAACGACTGTCTTTCATGTTTTATAATTTTATATCTAATATATTTCATAAAAGCATTCAATAAGTTGGTGCTTGTAATTCTATAATTTTCTCCAAACTTTTTATAGAAAATTTTTATCAAATGATTAAATAATCAAATCTGTACTTATGCATTAAATAAAAACAAATAATACAAAAAAATTAAATTCAATTTCTACTTAGGTCAACAAAGAATTCTTTTAGTTACTTTTTATTAAATAATTTTCAAAAAAAATTGTTATCAAAAAATTATTGATTTTTACAAGAATTAAACGCATTCTTCACTTTCACTTGAAATGTACTAAAATCCTCGCATTTTACTAATTAATCTTCTGCCTGTTATCCTTGCATTTCCATTACAAACTGTTAAAATTTTATTTAAAGGATTAAAAATTAATTAAATTTAAAAAAATTAATTAATATTTAAAAAATTGTATTAAAATCGAGTGTCATCTACTGCAAATTTAAAAAAAATGTATTTGAACTCGAGTGGATGAATAAAAAGTATTTTATTAACGATAAAAAATTTGAACAAGATATATAAATAAATATATATAGGGAGATCGTGAACAAATAGTAGGAATTGAAAATCGATCTTTGGCATTAGGTTAGTTTTTTTATAGGCATACGAACTTCGTCGATTAATATCTGACATCGTAAAATTGAAAATTCATTTTAGAGCTTTTTACTCTTAATTAAAGGTGAAATATTAGATAATATAAGATGATTAATTAAAAAAAAAGAAGAAGAACGAAGGGTTTTCTGAATCTGGGACAAAGAGTCAGGGATCAGATTGCCATTCTGAATTTCCTTTAAATCCGATGTAATGGAATTTTTTTTGTCATAAATGCGAAACAATCAAGGTTAAGATGTATTCTTCTATTGTTCAAAATTTAATGACACAATGTTCCAAAATTCTAACAATGTATCCCAATATGAAGAACGGAAATGATTAAAAAATATTTTAGATTTTTTTTATAAATTTCTAGTTGATTTTTTTGTTTCTCATAAGTTCTCATAATAAGTATTTATGACAAATAAAATGTTTTTGTCTTTCAAAATGTTTTTGTTTAAATCCAATGATGTAAAATATTTCCCAAATGTTTTTAAATAGAAAATAAAGACTAAAGATAAAAAATAAACAAGTTCATATTTTGATTATGTCTTCCAGATAAACTTCCATTAAAAAAATCAATTTAGATTATTACCCATGTTTACCATCTCCTAAACTGCATCCTGTTTACTTTATTCCCTGATTTCAATATAAGTATATTTTGATGAGAAAAATCTGGCATTCCAACTTTTCAACGCAAATCGATAAAAGAAAACCTATAAAGAGGGTATTCATTCATTCAAAGTCCAGAGAACTTTATTTTTGATTTTTAATTTTTAAAGATTAAATGAATATTTTAGTTTTTTTTTCTTTTGACGGGAAAAAAAAGTTAAGATTCTACTTTTGGCAAACTTTCAAAGGTTTGAATAGTTGAAAAAGTTTATTAAATGTTGAATAGAGGATAAACAGAAATCGCGCATCAATTTAGAAACCTATCTAGTTTTATAACATTTTAACTTTTGATTTAAAAAATGACTTCAAAAGTTACCCAAGTTAACTATGCATTCACTCATTTGTTAATTAAAAAAAGGATTTATATGCACTTTATCTGAATGAATTCTGTTTCTAAGAAGAAAAAACATACATTACAAATAATATATATTATGTACGGTATGTACATGTGAATATATACATACGCAATCCACAGCATTCATCAACATTTAACAACTCATATTAATTCTTAAAAACGTAAACGTTTTATCGTTTGTTACAGGCGTCAATTAGTTATTATACATGGTGACCATAAAATAGCTCTTCATTTGGAGGCCACTGCAGCTTAAATGAATGAATGAAATGAAATCACATTTCATATAAAGATTATGGAAAGCATGGGAAAATGAATTCCGCGGGAAAAAAATTAGTATCAAAAGTTGCCAATATGAGAAGCATTGGCGCTGTGAAAGTACAATGAAATCAGGAAGCTCACAGAAAAAAATATTTTATTCATTAATATTAAGGTCTCTTGGACGCCTCGTAACTATTCCAATATTTGACCTTTCCTGTTGTCAGTAACTCAATAAAAAGTAGTGGACTATAGTTTCTTAAACAGTTTAATTGGGAAAATCAACAAATATACTAATTAATTTAATAAGCATTAGAATATTGCAACTTTACATCACATCCTCGCTTAACAGGAAGAAATGTAAACAATAATAATTCATGAGAATTTCGTCTCCTGCATAGTAGAGGAGCAACTATCAGTGGCTCCAACTCACTCGAGAACTCAGTCTGAATTCTCTTTCTCCACCCTAGGAGGAGTTCTCGCTGCATGTGAGCGTAAACACCTGTGTATAACATATTGCAGCATACAGTGTATGACATTCTCCACAGCTGCCTATAAGCTGTCTGTCGATGTTCATAACAGCCCGTCTTATGTTCTGTTCATAAGACAAGCATGCTTTCTTAAGAACAATAATAGCATTGCTCTGTCTAGTGTAGAGCAGTTTAAAAAGTAAAGCATATTAAAGTAAGGTAAGATCCATATTAAGTACATATCAACCATGAAACATTAAACAGCCGTCAAGAATATTTCAATAGTCAAGAACGAAAAGTTAATAGGTCGTTTTCTATTTTCCTTTTACAAAGAATGAATGGCGCTGTAGTCATGCTCGCATAAGGAAATCTCAATACGCGAATTTCCTCATCGTACTAGACAGCAGAGCTAATATGTCTACTATCGGCAACTTTTAGCACTATTTTTTCCCTGTAAAAATAATCTTTCCGTGTCTTAAAAAATATGTATATGAAATGTGATTTCATTTGGCTCATTCGTTTTAGCTGTAGATGCCATCAAACAGTGAAATTTATTTTATGGCCATCCTATACATGCATTGCTGTTAAAAGCAACTTGTGGAAAAACAAACGGGCTTATTAAAAATTTTAAAAAAATTGGTAAAAGGCATTTAGGTGCTTTCACTCACTATGGATACTATGGGATGAACTAGTTAGTTGTAAATTAATCTTGATCCACGGACATAATGCTTCGAGCGTTGCCACAAAAAGAAATCCAAAGGTGTGAGATTCGGTGAATAGCGAGGCTAGAGTAACCTCTTCGACATAACCGTCTACACACTAAAATCACATTACGGTATATCCTCACTTTAAGTTAATATTGCAGATGCACTCCATTTTTTTTAAATTAAAATTTCTAATTTCCAAATAATTAAGCCAACAGAATACATTTTATAATCTTAAGTTACTGCATTATCTAAGAAAAATCAAATTAAATTATAAGCTAATTAAATTAATTATAGCTGTTCCCAAAACCAAACAGTATAACATTTGTCAATTGCAAATGTAACAACTGTTAGGCCTGTTTTTGTGATATTATCATTTAAATAGTACAAAATTAGAATTGTAGGCAATGAAAACCTTTTCATTAACTAGTTATTTTTGGCGACTAGCTGTTCTCCAAGGTCCGTAAATCGGCGGAATCAAGCAAATAGTTCGCCAAACATATTAACATTATTAATCTAGTAACGTCAATCAACTTTAATATATATCAGTTACTAGAACTGGAAATTTTTTTTATATATTTTAGTTTTAATTCTGCAAACCACTGTTTCAGATAAATATTTAATTTTAAACTCTAATTGTTATCGATTTATTTCTTAATCAGTGATAATATTATATTTTTAAAAGCTAAAATTACTACTATTTAATGAATTTGTGTGAGTTGCATTAAATGTTTAGCAAATTTAATTAACTAAGTAATTAAAATGGCAGGTCATTAAAGCATTTAAAAATAATTTTTGAATCAGGCACATTTTTTGAGATACATATTATTTCAGTTTTATTTAAGACGTTACTAAAAAGTTCGTGCTTATTCAGTTTCATAATGAGTAACAGATATTTATAAAAAATTCATTTATTACTTTTCAAGACTATTATTGAAATAAAGACAATATTCGAAAAATATTTTTATTTTTATAATTTAACTGTTTAATACATCTAAAAAACTATATTCTTAATAAAAAAAAAAGCAATATTAATTCCAACCGTAAACTTTTAAACACTTTTAAAATTCTATGTACTTAATTCATTGCAAATAATAAATGAAATCAAAATTTTAATTTGGATATAGAGTTGTTACTTCACGCTTTCATCATTTAGTATTTCTTATTTTGGCAAATAACAATTGACAAATAAAAAATTATTTATTACATTTTAATGTATTAATAAAAATACTTTTTCAATAACTTATCATTATTATTATTCAAAACTTTTTTACACATCAAATAATCTATATAAAGAATAAAAACCTTTAATTCCAATCGTTAAATTGTGATCACCTTAAAAATCCTATATACCCTTTGATCCTTCCGTTAAAAGCCTTGAAAGCATGAAGGAAAAAAAAAATTAAAAAGTAATAATGTATTGAACATTTTAACCTTTTGAATTTAAAGTTGAAAGCAATCTTAAAATATTATTACCCATTCAGTACTATTAAAATTATGACAATATCGTATTGCAGGCACTTAAAGGTACTTTTTCCCCTTTGAAAGCGGTGGTGTCCACACCTATGACCTTTCCGGCCGTTTTATTGAGAGCGTAATGTCTTTCACAAACAAAGAAAGGCTGTTAATAGGAGGCCAAACAAAGGGAACATGTAATAAAACTGCCTCCAAAGATGTATAGCGGATGCTAATCCCCACGGGTGTTTCGAATAAATATTTTATCTAATTCTTTTTAAAAGAAACAACCAACAACTATAAAAAAAGGAGAATAGATTTGAATGCTATGCTAATCTAGTAGTAATGGTGGATATGGTTATTTGATCTTATATTATACGTCCAGACCATGCAAATCAATTCAGGAATTTCTTTAAATTATGTATGAAATGCATACAATGGGGGAAAAAACCCAATCATTTATTTTATTCTGTCCTTTTTGTTAATATAAGAAACATCTTTAAAATGTATTATTCCCTGTTGTTGACGAAGATCTATCGTAGATCCCCCCCAGGAATAAAAATAAATTTAATTAAAGACTTTAATATACTTTTATAAGTATACTATGAAATATTTTTTTATTTTAACAAACTTAAAATTTTAAAATTTTCTATCTTCATAAACTTACATTCAGTGGTCGATACTGGAATTGAAATTTAATTAACAATTAAATCATAATTAAATTTTGTAGAATATTGATGGATTGAAGATGATGTATTTTATAGATTATTGATGTCAACCCTAAAACCACTGAGCCGAATTCAATCAATCATTGTTTACTTATTATTTAAGACATCATAAACTTTTCAAAATGCAGAAATTGTCGATTTTTCAAAGAGCAGAAATTAATGAAATATTCCATTAATTAAGTGAACATTTGCCATTTACTTGGGAGCAATTTCGGTGCAACTCACCAAACACACAGATGTTTTTTTTATATATATAAACTTCAAAATCAGAATTTCATTTTCCTAATGCTATCCCATATCCATTTCATGTTAATACAAGTTTTTTTGTTCAATTTTCATCAATCTTTCAAAATATAAAAAACTGATAAGTAAATGCAGACAATTTTTAAAAACAACTGGTTCAAAATATATTCTATTAATTAAAAAACGTGTCAGACGATTTTTGAGCAAAAAAACATTAGACTTACAAAATAAATATTTATCCCAAATAATTCCTAGTACGTCAACAAGTAGTAAATAAAATTGTTCAAAAAATAAACTTAAAAAAGATTTTTTAAATTCCTAAATCTGTATGCCAAAATAAAATAGTAGAAATTAGATGAATATAAATATATTTTTCTCCAAACGATTTAATTATGATGATTGACTCCAAAGTTACTGACATTTAAATATAAATCTTAATTCTCAATTATACATAATGTAGGTTCATTTTTCGTTTATATTAAAATTCTTTATAATTATTTTATTTAATATTCAACATTATAAGGCCTTTCTTTTAATAAACTGACTGATTTTGTTTTATATTTATTTGCAATTTTAACAAGTTAAAAACTAAATTTATATTCATAATTTTTTATGAAAGGAAATATGCATTATATATCAAAAGGAAAATTTGAAATAAAAGAAATTAAATAAACGTTTTCTGAATTTTCAAAAAAATCCTTGGTATTATTTACTAATGTAAAATTTTACTAAAGGCTCTACTAATTAATAAACTTACACACAATAAATAATTAATAGTATTTAATTTGAAACATTATATATCAATGACGAAACAGTCATTGATACAAAAGATTTACACTTTCCATATCTTTTTCCCGATTATACGCAAAAAATAAATATAAAAAGTGCATTTCAAAATGCAGAAAAGCTATATCAAATGGATTTTCACTAAATTTGCAGGAAAACATTTTTATCTGATAATTTTATAAAACAGATATTTGATATCGAAATTTTACAAGAAAATTATTTCAGATTACATTAAAACATCAATCTTTCAACCAAATACAGAATTTTTAAAATTTATTTTTGCATTTTGAAGCTCCAATTACAATTCATTAATAAAAAATATTAAAATTAAATAACTTAGAAATACGTCCTGATTTTAAATTAATTAATCAATTCGCTAAACCATCAATCAATAAATTAGTAGGGTAATATAACCTAATTAAAACCATTAACTAATTCGTTATTTGTGTTAAGATTCTATTGTTAACTAAGATCCAATTAAATCCTCTATAGTCCATTAGATAAATATATATATATTCCTATTATTGCAAATGCGACCAAATACCTGAAAAGGACTCAATGCTTTCAAATTAGTTTCAATAATGCAACTTATTGAAAATTTTAAAAATTAAACTTATGGAAGTAGTTAAATCTTTGACTTTATTTATTTAAATATATTTTTGAAACGCAAAATTCGTTATGAAAAATGTTTGCACTATTTAGAAATATTTTAATTGAAAAATGTGTATTTAATTTTTTTTAAAAAGTATTATACCCTTTTTATTTATAATAGAAAATTTCAAAAAACATTGATACTTAACTTATTCTAATTATTAAAATATTTGAAATTAAGCAAATTGTTGGTTATTTTAAATAGAAATATAGAATGAGTTCTGTAGCATTTATAGAAAAGGTAATAAAATTATTTCCAAAACTGATTTATAAAGGATATGATAAAAAAAAAACACTTTTCATTCATCATTAACAACAAAAAAGATTATTTTTGGAAACAATAGTTCTGCAAACATTTTATAGTATTTTTCAAAATAAAACACGATTGGTGATGTGCAAACACCTGAGAATACCTGCATCTTTCAACAGGTATAAAGAGCGCCACCTGTGAACGATAATATAATACATATAGTATTAATTTTTTTTAAAATCTGTAAAATTGCTTTTTAGGATTATTTTAACTGTAAATTAAATAAAAGATTAAAACAAATGAAAATCTTGTTAACTATGATTTAACATAAAAATAAAAGCCGGTTTAATACGGGGAATGGGATTTTAGAAATAAAGCTGGAAAAGATTAATAAATGCTAACTTTTTTTAAAAAAATTACCATTCCAGTTTATTAAACAGATTAACGACGACTTTTTTTAATCCATTAAATATTCTCTTATGAAAAATTATTCCGTAAGAGAAAAATTGTTGATTCCATTTATCTTGACAAATTAACAAAAATAGTATGTTCATTTACATGGGAGCAGATATTTTACAAAAAATCACTTTTCTCTTATTTTGATTATGGACTATGTTGAAATCGTTGTTACGATAAAATAATATGTTTGATAAATATGCATGAACTTAATACGGATTTTCAAATTTAAAGGATTTTTGTTCTCCAAAAGATAAGATGTGAAATACATTAAAAATAATATAGCAACAAGCTGAATTTTTCTCAAAGTATTTTTTATTCCTGCTTATTTTTGTTCTTTCACTGGAAAAAAATTAATCTGTAGCATTATATTTCTTAGTCAATTTTTAAAAAAAAATCGAAATATTATAATGAATTGAAAATTAATAGAAAAATATATTTATTGATTTCTGTATATAGAAGAAAAGTAAATTTTTTCCTTTCAAAATATTCTCTTTATCTATGAAGTATGTTATAATGTTTAATCATATAAAAATATATATTTGTACTTCACTACTATAATGGTATTAAATAAAATATTTGATGAAAATTGTAGATTCTTAATTAATTCATCTCAAAACTAGTCAAAGTACGTACAGCAAAAATATTTTGGTGGCGCCATCTATTATTGACAAATGAATACAATACTGATCCACCATAAATTACATTTAAAACTGCAGGGAGATAACCAGTATAGTATCTACGTTTTTTTAAGGGCTTAGGTATAAAAAGGGGCTAAAATTTTTATTAGAATCATAGAATTTTTTAAAATCTACTTTACTTACAGAGGCAATAAAATTCAGAATTAATTTTTAAAATGTTCAAGTTCGCCTAATTTTGAGATTCAATTTCCGCAAACAACGAAAGTTGCTTTTACTTAAAATTAGTATAAAACTTTCTTTCATAAAAATACTTTAGTGCTTTTCAGGATGTTATTTAATTCTTTAAAAAATGTTCAATCAGAGCACTCTTTTTTAAAAAGATATTTTATTACATTTAAAAATGGGTTTGTTTGATAGACTACGTCGTTATTCTTTGATTTCTTTATTATGAACTGTGTATCAGTTGAGAAAAAATATTTGACAATTTATTCATTCAACTTTAATTGCACAGTTTTCTTATTGTTAAGAAATAAAAATATAGATATTTTCGAGTTTATTTTACAAATTTTGATAATTTGTCAAGAAGGATTTCAGTTTTCAAAAATGTCCAATGGATTCATATCAAGTCGTTTTGAATTATAAATCTTACAAAGCTCCAAGAAGAGCTGCTTAAAATAGGATTGAAATCATGGAACTATTAATTATTTTTTCAGATTCTTTTTTAAAATTTAAGGTCTATAGGGAAAAAAACCAGATAAATTTTTAAATGTGGAAGTAGACACCAAAAAAAAAAATCCTTTTTATTACAAAATGAAAAACCTGAAATATATAAGAGTAGGCGCACTAGTTGAAAATGTGCACTATGTTGAAAATGAGAAGATGTAGCGGTCATCTTCAGGTTACAAAAGTAAGTTTCATGAAAGAGAATTACGACACAAGTTCATGAAAAACTAGCATGAATGGTCTCTCCAAAATTTTCTTGGATACTCTCTAATGAACTTGCCATACCGCCTTGTGCGACATTGGCTTACAATAGTTACGAAATATTAATCTTTCGCTTAAATTTAGCATTTTTTACTGGGCCTATCATTCATCCTTGGCGAGTTATTTGGCGATTAATCTCTGGTATGCAACTAATTATAACCAGAAATCAAATTTATGCATTAAACACTTTTTCTTAATCGCATGAACAAAGATTTGACACAAAACTGCACGTAGTCAGAAGTCCATGCATACATTTCATTTACTTCATTTTTGAATTGTCATGTTAACATGTATCTAAAAGTACAGATCGGCAGGCAGTTAACCCGTGGTTGTTTTTTGTCTCAATCTTTGACAGATGTGTGCATCGCATATATTAAATCTTTTTATGAAATCAGTTTTACCTATTTCTCTTCATTTTGTAATTATCATGCTAATTACAGCTGAATAGATGAACTTCCTCTCAACAAATTTTATTGAAAATTGGATAGAATTTTGAAAACTTGGCATAAAGACCGTCTACAAAATTTCAACTAATCTTTGTAACAGATAGACAGGCATTTTCCAAAATTGTGTGAACGTTTTTAAGGCTTTTAGACCCCTCACATTGAGCGGTCTAAAAGCCTGAGATTCATCAAAATCCCGAATTAAAATTTTTTGATGATTACTATACTTTCTGTATACTACATATACGAGAAAAAAAAAAAAAAAAAACCAGACCACATTCATTACCTACAATCTCAATATATGTAGCGGACGAAACAAATTTGAACACTCTAAAATGCACTAGATATATCCAGCATCTGCCTTACAACGGTCAAAGGCCTTGCCATGAATTTTCCAACCCCTCTCCCACCCCGGATTGATAGACAACCTTCCACCATTCCTACAAATATAAATCGAAACAAAATCGATCCAGTGATCATGGTGACCAAGCTCCTCCAATCCATCTACCATGGGGGAGGGCTGCTTCTATCTCCCCAAATGGACAGCCATGCCACCATGTTGAAACCACATATATACTCTTCAGTGTTGTGAGGATAGCAATGCCAAGGCCAAGGGCGAAACTGCGTATCCCGTGGCAACCCCTCCCACTTCGAAGAAATAAACCCCTCCCCTCACATTGAGAATCCCGAATGCGCGTTGTCTTTGATTTTGGTTTCCCTTGTAGATGATACGAGCTCTGACTCAATCACTATAGGCTTTATTCTTAGAATACATTTTATTTTCTTATGCTTTCAACAAGCACAAGAGTTAGTTGTCACATCCTCCAAATCTGGAAGAGCTTGCTGCAGAAAGAGATATTTTCCTCTGTAATGTCTTTAAGGCAGTAGAAGCATGCCTGTTAAACGGTTACATTAATCCAACACAATGAATAATGGCAGATACGCCGACCTTTAGCCAGATGGACCAACTGATCCTAGCGCCAGATTGTTATTGACTCTCAATTAAATCCAGTGTTATTACTAGAGTTTGGTTAAGCGAAGCAAATTCAATTCACGCCTTTTTAGAAGGTGAAAAATTGAGTTATGGATTTTAAGTGATATTTTTTCCTATTCTGTAGCAAAGTTAAGAAAAGAAAAATATTACAATCTTCAATGAATTCAATCTTCAGAGTTTTACAAATTTTCCCGTTTTAACCTTCCTTTATGAGAAAGAATATATCATTTTTAGAATTAGTCAGTCTTATTCAAAATTAATGGATGAAATTCGGTATGTAATTGTAGCAACAAAATTGCAGATAATGATCAAGTTTTAAATGAAATCCGTCTGCCCTTCCGTTTCGGTGTGAACACAATAATTCAAAAATGAAAAAAAAAAGCTTTCTGTTTAAACAGCATATGGTTTTACTATTGATCTGTAGTATATGTTAGATTATCATATATCTTCAGGATACTTTAGATTATGCGAGATTTGTAGGATACTTTGAATTTTCATAGATCTGTAGGATACTTAGGATTATCACAGATCTGTTCGATAATTTGGATTATCATAGATTTGTTGGATAATTTGGATTATTATAGATCTGTTTGATAATTTGGATTATTATAGATTTGTTGGATAATTTGGATTATTATAGATTTGTTGGATAATTTGGATTATTATAGATCTGTTGGATATTTTGAATCAAATACATACAAATTGTTTGTCAGGCTATTGGTTTGTGGGTGTTTGAAAGCATGTAGTATCTTTGATAAATAAAATTTGTTATGCGTTCTTAAAACACAAATCCTAATTTTAGACGAAACCTAATTTCTCAATGGAAGAAAAGAGTTCTCTATTGTCTTCACAATACAACGATGCATATAGCATGTCATATTACAAGTAAATCAGAAAGTCAGCAATAGAGCATCTTTATTGTTTTTTCCCTTTTAATTCGAAATAGATTCTGAAAACATAACAAAATGATCAATTTTTTCAGGTTATCCTTGATTTTGGAATGCAGTTGAGGCTACATGTGGATTTATATTTTCCCACAATATTAAGAGTATTAAATGTTCCACACAAGTAAAGATAATAAAAGGTAACCCTTGATGTTAAGCCTCTATTAACTGCATTCTGTATCAGAATTTGATGAACACACATGGTATGCAACAAACTAACTGTGGAAAGTACTTGAAATCTTTGAATATAATATGTTTTACCGATATTTCACACTTCATTTCTAACTATGATTATTATAGATCAGGTATGGTGAATCAGTAGCGCGCTTGCTATTGATGGCACGCGACACTATATTTTGGGCTCGCCACCTGTCAAAACGATTTGGATTTTAGTTTAAAATAATACTTTGAAGTATTAATCACTATGATGAATTGCGAACAAATACGAGTGATTGGTCGAGGAAGCATATTCCCATTCCCATTCCCTACCCTATTTCATGACTGGATGAAAATCGAGCAATATCATTGGTTCGTACTGTCGTGCACTCTGCTAAGGGAATGTGTTAGGCTGAGAAGCTGTTAAATATTCGCTTTCTAAGAAAGACATTTGATTTGAAAAGAATTGTTTCAGTTAGCTGCTCCAAATATATTGAGCTAAAAAAAATGGCTTCATTTATTTATTTTAAACAGACATAGGGCATTCGATTCTTGAATACCACTGTATTATTCACCTTATGTGCTAAGAATGTTTTAACATTTCTTGATAACTTAATGGCGTTAGTTACAAAAATAGACAACCTTATATCATCACAGACTTTAAATAAAAGATAGTTCAGTGCTTTGTTGGATGAAGTTAATTCGGTGTATAATGGCTTAATGGTACAATAATGTTCGCTGGTTGCGCCGCCGACACGTACTTCAAATATTTGTCAACTGCTTGAAAGAAATCAGTCTGTTTCTGCAAAATGAGAGGAAAGTAGAACAATACCCATTGTTATTTTATGTTAAGTAGCTATCAAAATTGGTTATTTTTACAGACATATACTACCATTTCAATGAATTAAAAAAAGCTTCATGTCACAAATAAAGCAACTATCTACATGATGGATCTTATTTGTGCTTTTGGCGCTAACTGCATATTTTCAGAAATTGTAATAATACAAAAAAAAGGTTTTTTTTTTCTTCTAGGGCTTCCCAAATTTGGAGAAAAAAATATCAGATTTGGTGCATGAAAAACCAGGCGAAGAAAAAGTTATTGAGGAAGTTATTTCCGTAATTGATTCTTCAATCAAGGAATTTTCATTGAGATTTTTTTCAGTTCAAAGAATTATCAGAAACACTGAAGTTTATTACGTACCTTAATGTAACCTCATTTGATAATCTGAACTTGATTAAAATTTGAAATTCAACTAATTGATTTCCAGTCTAGTTCAATATGGATTCAAAAATTTATGAAACTAGGGAAAAGTTAGAATTGATTGAAACAGAGAGATTAATTAGAAATGTAAGTAAAAATACCAATAACGAAATTTTGGAAATATGAAATACGATTCAAACATTTAACTGTTAGAAGAACCTGGCTAAAGCTATTTTAAGCATATTTTCGTTAAACTACGACTATGAGTCCTTATTTTCAGAGACGACTAACATTTGATTTGCTTAGAAACCGTTTAGCAGATGACTCCAATTTTGCATACATTCTTCAAAAATTAACATCTTATAATCTTAATATAATTTATTTGTTATCTAATCTGCAACAACAGAAGTCAAACTAATCTTATTTCAGTTTGAATTACAAGTATAACTAAAAACTTTTCTACTATACAGTGCAAAATATATTTTTGCGCTGTAAATAAAGTGTTTTGAGTTGTTAGTATTTAGTTTTATTATTTTCCCAATAATCATGAGTCAAAATTAGTTGATGGCACTTTATCAAACATTTCTTTAGAAAAAATGGCACGCTGATCCATAAAGGTTTGCCACCCCTCCTACAGATTATTTAGACGTAAATCGTAAATATTTGTAAGTACTATCATTTCTTCAAGATTGCCATCAACACATTTTAAATATCTTGAATATCTGAGCGCGCGAAAACGCACACACATAGAATAATTCAGCTATTGTTAATAACTTTTTAGTAATAGTTTTTAAATAACGTCAATCAACATGTAAAAGTAATAGTAAATAACTGAAAATGTTGCTGCATTATCTTGTCACAATTGTAGCTTTCTGGTGAATTTTGAATACAGTTTAGTTTAGTTATACTAACGTCCCGTTTCAAAGTAAAACTTAGGCTGTTTTGGGACGAACTTCGTAATTTTGAACCGCAGTCAGATGACGAGGACGAGACCCGAGCCGGCTCCCCTTTTTTCAAACTTCCACATCACACCAGAGAATTTTTAATATATTCGTTTGGAAAAAGGCATCCAAAATGTCGGATTATTCAAAAAAAAAGATTGTTTTATTAGTTCATAACTCTAATTACAACAACAGACATAGGGATACATAATACATCACTAAGATTGAGGAAAAAATGTTACGGAGTGTTTGAATTCAAGGTTCTTTACCTCCGGAAATAACAAATAACTAGGATAAATAACTTGGCAAGGAGATTCCTTAGAAACGGCTGTGTAAGAGAAATTGAGCATTTACTTAAAATCACTTTGATACAGAGAAATTCAAAGTTTTATTCTTTGTGTTCGGATTATCCCAATAAAACCGGAGCCGTTGCTTGTTTCTAAAATTCTAGAGTATTCGAAATCAACAATGAAAAACGCGATTTTTTTAAACTTAAAATCGCTGGATATAGAGAAATTCTTTGTATTCGGATTATCCCGATAAAAGCGGCTCAGTTGCTTGTTTTTAAAATTCTCGAGTATTCGGAAACAACAACAAAATTTTTTTTAAAGATTTTTTTTTTAAGTTCCAGGGAGTTTTCTAGTTTGTTCCTCAAGTGATTGCCAAGCCCTAATTTGTCTTTGTTTCGGTTTGATGATTAATTCTTCACAGAATGTAAGCCTTGGCAACTTGTAAAACAACAACTGCTTTACACTTCTGAGGATGGCAAGGAACCTATAGATTGTTTTCGACTTGTCATGCTCTCTCTAAAGTTGTTTTCTCTCACTACAGAAAAAAAATAAAATTTCCTATTATTAAAAAAATATTTAAGT
This sequence comes from Argiope trifasciata, assembly GCA_026543055.1. Classification (NCBI taxonomy): domain Eukaryota; kingdom Metazoa; phylum Arthropoda; class Arachnida; order Araneae; family Araneidae; genus Argiope; species Argiope trifasciata. Next base: position 176,353 of record JAPMOQ010001131.1, on the reverse strand, counting down.
AACATCATTATTAAAAATAAGTTCTCGTGATCATATCAACGTATTAATTTTTTATTAATCAATTATTAATTAAAAAATTAAAAATTATCATATTCTTTTTCTTTAGCTTGTTTCTAGATATAAATTGAAAAGTAGACTAAGCCCATATATGTGCTTTATGATTCGTATTAAATATCTTTGCTTTACTTATTTTTTATTGCATTTTTTAAAAATTTAGCTAAACTTCTTTTAATTTAAATAATTAATTTTAAATAATTACTTTCATTTGTTTTACCGTGTTTGGCGTAGTCAGACATGGCGAATTAAAGCTAACAAACAATTTGGCGATATCAGGTAATACTGAGAGGTTGCGGTGGTCTGGTGATAAAATTTTGAATTCGAGACCATAGGGTTTGACACTCTATTCCACAAAAGAACTCTCTCGGAAGCCAACCTAGGGCACACCACAATTCGGCAGGGACAACTTCTTCCCGCTGGCATGATGCTGCAGCTTGAAGAGGGAAGTGTAAAACTCATGCATAATTCTCATCGTCTGTCCACGGTTCATAAATACGTTCGTCTTAAAATAGACCGAGTGACCCGACGCGTTAAAATGGAACTTTAATGTAACGAAACTAATAGGTAATCTAACAGGGAAATGTACCAAGGGTAAGCTGCATTCTGAAGTGGGGGCTCTTAGGAGCAGGGCTCGACTTAGCATGATTGCAGCCCCAGGGCAACAACTTCTTTGGGGTGGGGGGAGGGCTCTATATTTGCGAAATATATATTTTCGTAATAAGTCTTCAATGTATATATATTTTTTTTCATACGATAGATTGACGAAAAAGCTAACATAAAACTGAAGTATTTTACACCGTACTGATATTTTGTTTTAAAAATGCTCATTAAAGATGAAAACGTGAAAGAAACTTTCTATTCGATTTGGAGGGGGGGGGGCTCTGATGTGGGGACCTGGGACAACTGCCTGTATGATCCTTTCTAAGTCACGGTCTGCATAGGAGCAGGACCTAATTAGAAGTAATCGGTTAAGTCAATACGTAATTCGTTACTTTTAGATAATAGGACATCTTTAAAAACTGTCAGTGACTTTTCGGGTCATCCAGTACAATTATATGTATGCAATATCTTAAAATATAGTTTTAATCTTAATTAATTTCCAATTATTAACTTCAATCTAAAATAGTTTCTTATTTCCTGATTCAACTGCATTTTTTAAAATTTAATTAATGCTACAAGAGCTCTTTAATCAGCACTGTCGTACACTCCGAGTAGAGGGATAAAAATCTGTCTAGGCAAATTCTTTTAAAAGATACCTATAGTTTCCTTACCCAAATCCTCAATTGTAAAGAAATTCCTATCAGAATCTAATATAAAACGGCTGAGGGAAAATATTTCGCTGTTTTGCACTTATGTCTCATTGTATATTGTTGTTTCTCGTTCCTTGTATATAAATGATGCCTACCAGGATGAAATCAAAGCGAAGTTAAAAAATTCAAAGGTATCCTCTCGCTTCAGCTAAGAAATTGCTTTAAAAAATATGTTTATACGTGTTTATATATTTATACGTTAAAATATGTTTTAACGTCTAATTTAAATCCAAATTAATTCCTATATTTTTATCTTAATTTAGTCTATATCAAAGTCATTCTAAAATATTCTCTTAATTCCTGATACAATGCCACTTTATCTACTTAATTCAAGAGAAGCTTTGTAAAATAGCTGAATCAGTTAAAAACCGATTTTCACACGCTCCGCGTGAAGAACTAGAAAAATATCCAATAAGCACATTCTTTCTTTAAAGATCCCTGCGTTGTTTCCCTTACTTGTGATTGATGTTCAGAAACACCAATCCGACTCTTAATATATATGAGACTGTAAACAATATTTTCCTTATCAAAATATAGTATATAAAATGAGGGGAAAATAATTTCTGGCTTTTTCGCCAAGTCTTCTCGTTCGCTCCGCTTGTAAAGATGCCCGTGTCTTATGGAAGAATAAAACAACTTAAAAATGAGAAGTCTTCTTCAATGTCTTTGAACTTAAACTTAATGTACCGAACAAATGTTGTAAGACTTTTGTATTACTATTTCTTTCTTTTATGAAACAGCGTTTTTTTTTAAAAGGTTTTTTAACTTAAAAGGCAAATTGTAATGAAAAGATTCATAGAATGTTTTTGATTCACCTGCATCATAGCCTGAATATTACTAGTTTTAATTATATGGAATTTATGCAGAGGGAGGGCATTCTTGGAGAGGGTTTCAAAAACCAAACTCAAAGCAGCTCCACATTTCCCAGTAGATGGCACGTCCTAACTAACTGGTCATTCACCTTCCTGAGAAAAAACGTTATATTATTCCTGGATTCAAACTTAATGAAAACAGATGCGATTCTTTCCTATTGAACTAAATATACCCGGCATCGCTGGCATCTGGATTAAGTGGAGAGATGACAGAGATAACACACGCTTGGGCATAAAAGTGTCTGCTCTTTATTACAAAAAATGCCCCGCATTTAAAAAACTTAATGTACCGAACAAATGTTATAAGACTTTTGTAATACAGTTTCTTTTTTTTATAAACAGTGTTTTTTTTAAAGGAAAACTGGAATGAAAATATCCATAGAACGATCTTGATTCACTTGCAACATAGCCTGAATATATTACTAGTTTAAATTATATAGAATTCATAGAATTTCAAATGAATAATCAACTCGTATTACTACGTGCAGTGATACATTTTGCCTATTAATTTTTTTAAATGCACGTAATTATTGGGAAAAAAATACTTTTGTACATTAATATGGTAAATAAAGTGAAATTTCCGTACATTTAGTTGATTAATATGGCACTTTTTAAACTTCGAAATCTTTCTGCAATGTTAGTAAAGCTTTTACAAAATATTTCGTGATTATAAGAAATTAAGTTCCACGTGAGTGAAAATTTTCACTGTTGATAATAATTAGCATATGTTTTGCACGAATTATTCTGTTTGATGCAGTAAATGGTTTAACTTTTGGAAGTACACGATTCTGAAGAAAATAAAAACCCTAATTGAACAGAATTTTTGTATTATATAAATTTGTAAAAAATATTAATTTCGATTATTTAAGATAAAACATTGTTTAAAAGAAAGAGAATTAACAATAACATTTCAATAATTCCTTTTTTACAAAATGGATAAATACTAATTTTAAAGCTGTGCTGTAGTGAGATTATTATAACTCACCAATTTATTTATTTGTATTATAAAATAATTTATTCATTCATAACAAAATAACATAAAACCGTTATGAATTACACATACCGTTATGAATAACAAAAAATGTCACTACATCAAACAGATTACCAACAATAATTACACAGCTTATTGATGAGTTTTGATTAGTATAAATGTTTTTTATTTTCTCCTATACGTATTATATAAAAAGCCTACAACTCAACAAAAAATCTGAACTCCAGATTTTGACTAATCTCAATGTATTAGATCTCTTTTGAATTAACAAAAAACACATTTTTGGAAAATATCCGTTTATTTGTCTCTGACAGAGATAATTTAAAAATACTTTGAGCTAGACGAATGAAATTTGTATATGATCTGTACACCAAATTAGCAGATTTCTATCAAATTTTGAGTAAAATCTGTTCCAAGGAAGGCTGTCTGTACGGCTACTCGAATATAAGTTAATACGATAGCCATAAAATGAAGAGATCTGTATAGATACGATTCGGTACACAAATATATAGTGTAGACACATCAAATTTTGACCCAAATGCAGCAAGAAATTGATAATCTGCTTATCTGTATTTTCAGAATCATGTAAGTCGATAATTCAAAAAGGCAATGATTTAAATATATCATATCAGGTATGGGATTTTTGACTACAAGTGCAGTTGTATGTCAAATCGTTGTTTTAGTTGATTGAGAAAAACGTGTCAAACATTAATTCGATTTTCGGATATTATCAACTGCATGCTAGGGTGCAATTCCCACTAATTTTATTATAAAATAATTTATTCCCTCATAATAAAACAGAGCGAACTTTTATGAATAACATATATCATTATGAAATACAAAAAATTCATTGCATCACACAATGCGCCAACCTTAATCAAACAACTTATTAAGGCGTTTTGATTTGCAAAACACTTTTTGGGGCATTTACCGTTGATACAAAACATTGCCAATCTAATGAAAATTTTTTAATAAAATATTAAACTGTAAGACTATGTGTATCTTTAATTTTCCGAAGTAAATTAAAATTGATTCTAACATGTGTAAAAAGCCAATCAAAAGGTGTGCCAGTTTTTAACCCATCTAGTCTCAAGGAGTTAAATTATTAAAAGCATTCATCTTTCATTAAACAGAAAATAATTTTTTTTAACTTCGCATTTTTTTTGAACATGAATGCACAGAATTTGGAAGATAAGTTTAAGCCAAATCTGATAATGTGTTTGTTTTGAGCATTTGTTTTTGAATTTCTGTTCCATTTTTGTAACTGATGCATTCACTCATTGTTATAA
>JAPMOQ010001131.1:114535-171824 GCA_026543055.1 Argiope trifasciata | reverse complement strand
CTGTTCCATTTTTGTAACTGATGCATTCACTCATTGTTATAACAAATCATTTCAATTCCTGATCCATAATTTACTTGATGCGTCACTCATTGTTACAACAGTTTCAATTTCTGATCCGTTTTTAAACTGATGTATCACTCATTGTTATAACAAATATTTCCAATTTCTATTACTATTTTTAGTTGATACTTCACTCATTTTCAGAATAATGTTAATTGTTGTTAGAATAGTGAAATTTAATAATTTTAATTTCAATATTTAAATATTTCAGTCCAAAAACTCTAGAACCAAATTAACCACAAAGAAAAATCTACGAATCACACAATCTTTTCTTGATCCATTCATCCCAAACATCCATTCCTCCATCAATGAATGAAAATTCTCATCACAATCCTATGCTTTCTCCTAAAATAATCTCCACTACCTTCAAACTAAATATAGTCTCTAGTAGAACCTACAATTATCTTTTGGAAAAGAAGCATCGCTAACTGAACATGAAATCGTTCTTAGCAATAAAGGAATGCGATTCCCATTGCGAAACGCCACATCCCCCCATTACATTCGACATCGCTGGCTTTGCTTTCGAATGAATCCCCCAACAAAATAAAGCTCGAACGCTCATAGAAAAGTTAAGGTAGAATGGGAAGTTGGCAAGATGCCAAAAGACCAAAATAGAAACACGAATGAAGGGTGGGGAAGGCAGAAGTAGAAAGGGGTAAGGCACTGCATTCGAAAAGCCTGGTGCAAACACATCCGCCAAACGATAATAGGGGAGGGGGTGTCTGAATCTCGTTGAATGAAATAGGAGAGGTTATTTTATAATTTTATTTTAAATATTATCGTTTTCTCCCAGGCGAAATTTAACTTTTTTTGGAAGGGGGAGGGTTAAAAAGATAGTTTTTTTTTTCTTTTAATTTTTTTTATTGAATGAAAACTATCATCAAGAATTTTTGTAGAGGGTGCTGAACTCATCATTAAGTCGGTCTTCGATGAACTCATTGTGGTTCAAATTACAATAGAACTTAATTATCATTCAGGTTTTTTCGACATTTTTTTTTCACGTGAGCAGAGTTTTTTAAAATTATTTTTTTAAATGATAGAGAGAAAGGTGATTTTAGTTTATCTTCAAATGCCGATGCAAAGGGAACGAACTGAAAAGGAATCCGATTAGACTTTTGTTAGAGGATTTCAAAAATAATAAAAGTAAAGCTTTTAAAAGCAAAAAGATAAAACTGCAGAGATTTCAAAATATATTCATTCTTTCCCTCACAAAGGTGCATATCGTTTTAAATATTTCAAAATTTCATGAAATAAAAATTAAAAAAGCACCAGAAAAAATTATTAAGAAATAGATCTAGAGCAATATCTATAAATATACAGAAGCATGCATGTTCCCTCGGTTCAAGATTTGTTTTAAAACCCTCTAATTATTTTATTCGTTGTTAATAATATAAAACTTCAAATGATTGCTATGTTTGTTCCGAAATCCGATAAGAGTATAAAATGGACACACTGAGCGACTATTACGACATATATAACAGGACATGCATTCTGTATGGTAGCAATACAATTACACTTTTTACGGTTTATGCTTGCTTTTATAAAAAGGACTCGATATACAAGGTGGCCAGAAATAAAACACCCCTACTCTGACCTCCATGGATATCGAACTACTCAGTGTAAAGGCTCAAAATTTTGTACACATACTATTCAAAATATGGGGAAACGGATTTCACGAAAAAAAAATTAGTTCCGGAAATCACCGATAGGTGGCGCTGCACAACTGGAACTATGATCAAAAGACACAAATAATAATAAAAATTAAAATGTTTATGCGGAATGGAATGCTTCCATGCTTCCTTTTTAATTTTTCTGCCCCTTATGGAAAATAAAAATAGTAAAGAAGCTAGAACTCCCGTTGTAACTGCAATTTCATACTGTAACCAGAAAAATTTGCATAAAGCATGGTTAGAAGCCATGTTCTGGGTATAAAAGAAGTTAAAAGGTGGGGAATGTCATTCTTATTAGTGATGGCTGTCACGCTGCCAGAACGCGCTTTGCTTGTGAAGTTGTTTTACGAGAATAAAGGAAATGCTCCAACAGCACTTCGAGAGTTTCGCCGACTTAAGGATTTGCGTAAGGGACCATTGCTTCCACAAGCTCTCAGGAGAATGATCGCTCGATTCGAGGAAACTGGACATCTTGGAGTTCAGCCTGGTCGAGGACGCAAACCGGTTCGTTCAGATGTCGTTGAAGATGTTGCCACCGGTATTGTTGAACAGTCAATGGATAATGTTTTAGGCTGCAGTAGTGCACGTGCAGTGTCACGACACTTGGGTGTTCCCTATAGCACAGTGTGGAACGTACTCAGAAAAATGGTGCATTGTTTCCCGTACAAAATCCGCCCTAATCAACAATTGCTGGCCACAGACAGGGAGATGCGACTGACCTTTGCATTGACATTTCTTGCTAGAGTTGAAGTGGATGCATCGTGGCCGTGGCAGATTCTGTGGAGCGATGAGGCCCATTTCCACCTCAGTGGAACAGTGAACACCCATAACTGTCGCATATGGGACACGACAAACCCCGTACCTTCCAAGAGATTCCACTCCACTCACCGAAAGTTACAGTCTGGTGTGGATTCACAGCCACATTCATCCTTGGACCGTTCTTTTTCGAAGAGGTTACTTCCAATGGCCTTGAGACATGTACCGTGACGGCCAACAGGTACAAAAGGATGCTCGAAACATTTGTTGTACCCCATTTGCAGCAGCGCCAATGCCTTGACACCATTACTTTTATGCAAGATGGAGCACCTCCACACATTGGACTCCCTGTGCAACAGTTTCTTCGCCAACATTTCACCACTGACAGAATAATCAGTCGCGCGTTTCCGACAACTTGGCCATCTCGTTCACCGGATCTTAATCCGTGTGATTTTTGGCTTTGGGGACACTTAAAAAACCTTGTTTATCGAGAACGTCTGATAACCTTGGCAGATTTGAAAGAGAGTATCAGTCTGCATGTGAGAAGCATCTCAGATGACCAGTTACGATCCGCAGTTGAACAAGCTGTCCACAGACTTCACATTTTACATCTTCAGGAAGGGAACCATATTGAGCAGCATTCCCTGCATCGATAACGTCCTTGTTTCATGTATGCTTGGTACTTTCAAATAAAATGTGTTTAAAACGTGTTTTTGTGTCTTTTCAGCATACGTCCAGTGGTACAGCGCCACCTATCGGTGATTTCTGGAACTAAATTTTTTTTTCGTGAAATCCGTTTCCCCATTTTTTGAATAGTATGTCCACAAATTTTCAAGCCTTTACACTGTGTAGTTCGATATCCAGGGAGGTCAGAGTAGGGGTGTTTTATTTCTGGCCACCCGGTATATGCTCTTTATTCATTAAAAAAGTTACGATAAGGTTTAGAGATTCCATATTTACAACTTTTTTTATTAGCCAGCTTCGGCAACCAGTTCAGCGTCAAATTAATAACATTAATTCAATAAGATTAGTTGCATTTTTTTCAAACCAAAAAAAAAAAAAATAGGGGCGTCATCTTAAATAATATTTGCTCAAAAACATCAAGCATTTTTATTATTAACTAAGCACAAAAAGTGGCGAAATTAGTTTAATTATTAAAGTTTGGCGAAGACCCAAGTTTCTTTAAAAAATTTCTTTCAAAAATATGGAATAGTGAAAAATAATGACAGTCGATAGCCAATCTAGGAGTCAAGTTTCATGCGAAGAGGTTAAAAAAAAAAACTTTAGAAAAATAGAAAATAGAGAAATCAGAAGAATAGCTGTTTTTTTTGGGGGGGGAAGTACTGTTCCTTTAGAACAAAAAGCTTAGTATCTCACGATAGAAGCTTATTAACACGTCAAATGAATTAATTTAGAAAATGGTATATTGTCAGATTGCATGATACTTAATTTAGAAAATGGTTACTATAGTGTCATTTTCTAACTTAATTATTGCCTGGTTTAAGGTAGAAACCGTATAATGTGGATCTTAATTGGTTATTGCAGAAGTTTCAAGCGGTGGAGTTGCATATTTATTTTTCAATCTTACATAGTTCACCTTAAGAGGTCCCTGGTTTAATAAGATAGAAAATTAGCTTTACATTATAAGAACATTTTTAACATGCTTATGGTTGCTTTTAGACCAAAATTTTCTTATCTTATTCCCTTTATGAATATATACCTGTTTTAAATTATCTTTTATGACTCAGAATTGTTAGGGTCCAAATAAGTACACAATATTATTGAAGCAGATGACTGTTTTTATAAAAATTCCAATTGCTAAGTGAACATAATGAAACAGATAGGAACCTAACCAAATATTCTTGATAAAGTGTTAATATTATCTTAATATCTTTTATCATTCATAGAATTTTTTTATATGTTTATTGATTCGGCAACGAAAGTTTTTTAATCAATTTGCTTGCGTTGTCCCGTGGCTCTAAGCTACTGTGTCATATGTCCAGATGGAAATCCATCACTTAAGATGTGAAACTTATTAAATTTCAAAAATTTGTAAGAGAAAGATTAAGGATTACCCAAGAAATCAAAAAAAAAAAATCTAGCATTTATCTAACTACGGTTTGGTTTTTAAAAACTTGGATAGATGGTGACAACATTTTTTTATTTATTTCTAGATTTGACAACTCTGATTTTTGCACTATGTAAATAAATGAGTGCTAAACAACGAAATAAGTTCGTAAAATCAGTAGAAAACGAAATCAATTCAAAATAACGAAAACGAAGAGATGAACCGCTTAGTAACAAAAGATAGGGGTCTGCAACCTTTACAACAAACCTATGGGTCACCAAATATGTTGCCAGGTAATCCATAAAAAATTGAGCTTGAACTCTTATGTGGCTTTACACTTCATTATATACTGTTATATACGATATCAGTCTCACGTTTATTATTACAATGCCACTAGTGAGAATTTCCTGCTAGGGAGACTAAGTAGACCTAGGCCTGAAAAAAAGGCCACCAGATAATAGCAAAATGATATTTACCCGACTACTAAATAAATTACGTAATATTCAAATTTTATTAATTATAAAATATTAGGATATAATTAATACTTGATGAAATATATTCGCCAGGTACTGTTTCTTAGCGTTTATTTACTTAGTTCACGCACTAGGCGTCTACTTAGAATGTAATTACGTATAGAAGTGGAAAAAAATCCGTTTAAATGCATAATTAATTAAACAAATAAATCAACCAATAAAAATTCAGTAAAAAATGTATTGAAATGTGCATCTAAACTGACTCCAGTTTATTAAAAGAAGACCCTCATAATATGGACTGCCTAGAGCAGTGAAATGTCTTAATCTACAAAATTTATAGCTGTTATTGAAAGTCACAAAATCTAAAGCCCTATCAGTCGACTCTACAATAAAAGGAATTATTGTGATTATTTAGCCTGCAGATTTCTATAGAAAATGACAGTAATTTTTTTTAAAAATTAAACGCAAACAAGAAGGCATTCAGAAATATCCAGAAATGTTTATTATTATTAATCTTGAAACAACATCATATAAATAATTTGCTTATTTTCGAAGCGAAATTATTAATCTTTTTCATGACAAAAAAAATAACGCTGCAGTGAATGAATAATATAATGTTTTTTTTATCTCTGATCTCATATTATCTCCTAACTATATAATTACCCAAAAACCAAGATTAGAAAAAAACACGATAATAAAGCAGAGGAATGTGCAATGTTCTAAGGGATGGATTCCATCGCATTTGTTGGAGGACAAAAAAGCGTTAATTAACATTCCTGAATGCGAAAAAACCAAAACAAAAATAACACCATCTATTTTATATATCCTCCTTTGGAAAACTATTGTTTAGCTTAACTGTACCGAAAAACAAATTCATTATTTCACTTTTTAAAAAAAAGAAAAAAAAATTGAGATCCGAAATGCATCCTTGGCACTCAAATTTCTTTTTTAAATTCCGACGGCACAAACTAAATCTGCATTTATCTAGGACCGCCGCATCGTTCTTTCTTTAGATTTGTCCGATTTCAGTCCCATATATTCTCGAATAAAGATTCAAGCCGCCTCATATTTAAATCAAGTACACATACACACACACACAAAATAAAAGAACCACTTTGGCAAAAAGCCTGGATGCCTTCTTGCCAAATATATTTTTCCCTTTCATTTATATTTGCCAAAATGGTGAGGCTATTGACATTTCAGGCGACCCTTTGAAGATCCCCTCGCTTTCTCTTTCTTTCTCTCCAAAGATGGGGGGGTCGATTCATTTTTATTTTCTATGGCAAACGATCCTCAAAACATCACATTATGAAGAAAAATAAGAAATGACAAATTGCATCCCTCTCCCCCAACAGCCGGAAAGATGAAAGTCCCTTTTTATTTATGTTTAATACAGCTGTCGTAATCTATGGATCTGAGGTTGTAGAGCTATTTGTCATTTTTGTTTTTGACAAACATTATTATTTTTGGAACTATGAAATTGATTTTGTTCCCTTATAATATTTTCATTTAGTGCAAGAGTATCATAATAAAAAAAAAGTAATTGCTAGCAGAGGGATGCTAATATTAATTGTCACCTAATTGCGTCGAGAGTGAAATAAAAATTGCTGTAGCTATCACAAATTATATTTATATATTTGCACTAATTTTTAATTCTTAAAAGACAAACGATAAGACTTTTTAATAATTACTATAGGTACTTCGTCCAGACTTAAATTGATTGGGGCAATACAGAAAAATTCAAAGAATGACTAAACTGACGACCAAAGAGCCTCAAAAGAGCTATATCCGCCCAACCATACTATCCAGGGTAAATTAAATAAGATCATCACGGAACTAGCACAAACTAAGAAGGATTCCCAATGACTATAACCCGCCAAGGTACATTTTTTTTGTAGCAGTACTTGAGTAAGAAATTTGAATTAATTTTGTTAATTGATAGACGTCCCAAGCGAAGTAGTGCTTAAGCAAAAAATATGTCATCTGGGTTTCAATCTTAAGCTATATGCTCTGATTTCTTTTATCTCAAACAAAAATGTCAGATGAATCACGATTCCATTTTCTTGTTTGAATCTTATTGAGAAAATTGAATATCAATAGAAAAATGGAATCTGATGGACTGGATCCCGTGTTATGCCATTTGCTTCTCAGCAATCCCGGCAATAAACATATTTGTGGATGCAATATCTAAAATGCGTGATAAACTTCAGCAAATGATTCGTGTTGTTACAGCCAGCTTATTATCATTGTCTCTAGACATTTCATACTTATTTTGCAATATTCTTCAAACTCAAATCAATCTCAATTTTGGGGAATTGAGGACTAGTGTGCGTCCTGTACATTAGCGCGATTTGTGACTAATTATAAATCCATATATAAATCCACTAATTGTAAATCCTTTATGACTAATTATAAATCTAGCCTCAAGAATATCATAATAATATACAATATGCGCCAAAAAATGTATACACACTCTGAACCATCATAAAAATTTTATGCTCCATTGTACAAGATTCAATTGCTGGAATTTGAAATCTACTTTGAAAAGTCCACTTTGAAACATAAATGCACTTTATGATGTGAATGTGATTCAAAATGACGGCATAAGTACATCACTGATTCCGTATCAGTGGGTCCGACAGAATTTTTACGCACACCGCTTGAATCGCATTCCAGAGTGTGTCTAAGTTACGTTGTTTACGTTTGTACATCAACCGAATTATTCTAACCATAACACCCAGTTCACGCCTCACCATCTCTTGAACCGGTTCACAAAATTCAAATTTTGATCTGGATCGTCGTCACTTAACTTAAGCCCCTGTATTTCTTCTTATGGAGCGCAGTAAAAGATGAGGTGTACAAACGTAAACTAAGAAACCTACACATAATTTGGAATGAAGTTCAAGTGGTGTGCTCAGTAATCCCATTGGACACGATGGTAAAATGTACAGAATCAGTGGTGACTCGTACTCAGCAATATATAGTGCCAAAGGCAATCATTTTGAACAGTAATCATATTTGCATCAGAAAGTGCATTTATGTTTCAAAGTGGACTTTTCAAAGTAGCTTTCCATTTCCATTGAAACTTGTAGAACAGAACAAATTTTCTATGACGTTTCAGAGTGTTTATACATCTTTTGTATTTGTATTTAAATTCTTATCTACTCAAACTTGTAAAACTTGGATTAATTGAAAATTCCATTGCTTCGATAGATTTAGTACCAGAGCACACGTCCAAGAATAATTGAAAATCTTGTTATAAATTAGGCCACATAAAGCACTCGAAGTTTGATTAGAATATAATATATACGTATTATCTATTAATTAAACTTCGTAATATAGATATTATGAAGTTTAATTAACAAGTAGTAACATATATTAAACTTAATTACGATATTTAAGAGCATTTTTCCACCAGAATTTCAACTGTATACTTATCTCTACTGCTTTAGAAATTAGCTGTTGAGTCACAATTAGAATGGATCCTAGTAAAATGTTGGTTAAATTACAGAAAATGTAGAATTGCTATGAATCCTATAAAAATGAAAACTATAGGCAAAGATAATTGATTGTAGCAATTAGTTTTGTTTGCAATTAGACACGATTTTTTTCTTTTTCAAACTTTAAATGATTTGTAAAAAAATATTAGAAGCATCTTACTTTGCCCATCTCACAATAATCTTGAAAACATATAAAAGCCATCTTACCTGTAAAAAAAAAGAAAAAAAAAATTAGAATATCCATTACCTAAAACGTGCAGTTTAAATGTTGCATCAAAGTTAAATACATACAAAGTTACTATACATAAAAACAATTTTTTCATTCAGATTATTTAATTATTTACTTACCTCTAAATTATCTTAAAATGTTCATTTATTATTTATTTGAATCATATCATGTTCTGCTTAGAAAGACATCAGTACAAATACAAGTACAATACAATAACAGCAGTACAAGTGCAATCCGTTGATTATTAGAACCAGATTACTGCGGTAACGTCAAAAGACATCGCGGCCCCGAAAAGGTTAAGAAATAATATTAGATTAGATAATGCTTATCTTAATTTGTTTAAAATAGCCTTTATAAGCAAAATATTGTAAGATTAAATCTTTTTACTACCTTCGAATTCACCTTCACTCATATTTTCAGGAAAAGAAATAATTCATAATTCAAAAGGTTCAAATGAAGAGGTTGGCCTACTCCCTTGAGATTTTAGATTGATTCTTATAAGAAGACCACCTATTGTAATAGTTCTCATGACTAGACTTCATGAAAATTTCTTCAGTTCTTCACCGATCATGGCTTTTAGAATCCCAAACAATCATTCCTTATATAATATAAATATGCGTATGACTGTTATTTTCTGTTCAGAAAATAAGCGTATTATTTTCTGAACAGAATAACTAGAGTAATTTTGCTTGAATTTTAACTGGCTTGGCATATGTTATCAGGAATCTAAAAATCTCGGATGAGTTATTAAATGAGCAATCTAGCTCAAAGAGGGTAGAAATAGTGGGGTGGGGGTTGAAAATTTCATTTCGCTGTAACTTTCTTAACATTGAAGATAGAAAAATAAATCCATTTTAGCAAATTAATGCCTCATTAAGATAAACACCTTTTATAATTAAAGTTTTTCGAAAACTGCAATATCTTAGAAGGTAAGGGCTGAAAAGTGATTTTCAAGCCTTAATTTTGACTGTTTCGACCTAATTTTGACAACAATCTATGTTGCCATTTGGTAATTTAAGATAAAGAGGAATGTACCTTTACTTTCCAGCTTGCCGACAGGAATTTTTTGTAATAGTTCTTATTCTGAAATTGGCGAAAGTAATTTAAATACTTTTAGAATTTAGGATGTTTGATAATATAGGTATCTATTATCAAATTTCAACTGCATGTTAAAAATTCTAAGATAAAACAATGACTGAACTACTCGAAATGAATGCAAAGTTTTAGAAACTTATTATAAAAGCTGAGAAACATTTTAATTTCCTTTACTACTATGCTTTGGATTTAATTTGTATGATTGTATGTTGATTGCTATTTGTATTTAATTTGTATTTTATTTAGCATGATCATTTAGTTATGATTAATAAATTTAGTCAATATCATAGTTGTTAAGTTAGTTTAATATGATATCTTTTGGTAAGCATACTTAAGTAAATTGCAACATGTAACAAAGGGGATGAAAAAAAGCTCTTCAAGGAAGATAATTGGATCTAGAACTGACAAATCTGATATGTAGTTGAACTCTTGTGAAATATGTACTCGTTAGAAGAAAGTTTCTCAGAGTTTCAGTTAGATTTTTTTAATTAAAAATTAATCAAAATTTTAATATTTTTTCTTCAATAAGTTCGAACGTTATTATTGAATAAAAGTACTTTCATCCCTCTTAAAATCAAAAAAGTAATCTTTTAAATGATATCAACTTAATTTCCATACAATTCTGTCTATAATTTTAATGAGTTTTTCAAATTATTTATAACTTAATGTAACAGTAATGCGGGTATTCTTCAATTATTTATTAGATACTGTTCATTATTTATTATTATTATTTATTTGTTCAATTATTTTATTTGTTAATTTCTATTCATTTAGTTATTGCGATTATACACGCGCATGTTGTGACAATATTATGCTAATTGCTTTTGAGTACATTATATTGGAGCTTTAATTTTAACTCTTAGCACCCCAATGTCTCCTCTCAGGCACCATTCATGACAGTGCGACATTTTGTCATTTTATTTAATTATTTCCTTAAATTTTGACTGGTAAAAATATTTAAGAGTAATAAAAATATGCAGATTAATTTTCCCGTAAAATTCAACATACACAAATTATATATATTAATTTTTCGGTGCAATAAATAAGACATCTTCTTTGGCAAATATTTATGCATCGTATTACATTTCGGAGCGCTATAAGTTTAAAATGAAATAATGATAGAAAAAACATAGTCCGAAACAAAGCGACAACGTTTGGGATCAAAGATGTACAATTCATATATCTTTTTTTATTATTAATACAATTATTTTATTTAAGATAAATTTATATTGCTTAAGAAGGCTTAATATTTCAGTTATTATTAATGCTAGATGGCACGAACTGCAATAGAATCGACAGATCCCTTTCCAAATATACACATCATACTAATAAAAATAAATTTTACTCTCATGAATTTATGTAAGCATATATTGAAAACAAGCATATGTAATCAGAAATGGAAACTTGCAAGTTTTCAATATTGCAAGCACACATTGAAAACAGAAACTGAAGATTTATAACAAATACAAGATTCTGCCATTGGTTGCACAAATTGTCATTGAAAACTGATAACACAATGATGTAATGATAGACGTGAAACCCATCAAGCGCACAGTGCCACTTTAATTTGAAACCCTAACGTTTATCTTACAGGAAATGTATATTCCAAGAGCAGAATGAAATTGTTTTCTTTGCAGTGTTTGCTCTGAGACGTCTCATAAATTGGTTCCATCCGTGAATGGAATCAATTTTTATAACTCACAATCAGTGTGATGTGACGTCATATATTATTCATATAAGTCACTGTAAATATCGTGCGACGTCATATTCAATCCATGTGACGTTACAATCAATTCACGTGATTCTTCCAATTGAATCATAGAATAATAACCCAATTGGTTGGTATTACCATTATTATTAATTCTAATATAGCTTTCACTGAAATGTTCCATCACCTAAAAAACATTGTGGCTGGGATATCAGTACAAGAGATATTTAAATAAATGCCATCCGAACCTGATTTCATTACTGCAAAATGATTTTCAAAAATATTGCGGAGTATCAAAATAATATCTAGCGAACCTGATTTCATTACTGCAAGGTGACTGTCAACTATCATGCGGAGTATTTAAAAAATGGCTTTCGAACCTGATTTCAAACAGCAAGGTAATTGTCAAAAATTTGAGGGATATTCTTTTAATATCTTACAAACCCGATTTCATTACTGCAAGGTGATTGTCAAATATCATGTGTGGTTTACAAAATTTTTTCCTTTGAGCCTGATTTCCTAACTGCAAGGTAATTGTAAAAATCTTGCGGTGTATTCAAAGTATGTTTTGCGAACCTGATTTCATTACTACAAGATGATTACAAACTATCTAAAAAAATGTCTTTCGAATCTGATTTAATAACTGTAAGGTGATAGTCAATTATCCTATCAAGTATTAAAAAATTGTCATTCTATTAATTACTGTAAGGAAAGCGCAACAAAAGAATACAAAACCCCAACGAATTCTCAAGTCGACAAACTGATAATAATAGACATGGCAAGAGTCAACCACATTAAGGCCCTACCTTTACGAGTTGATGTGCGAGATGAGTGGCAAGGGGAGAGATAAAATGCTTAAAGGATGACTTTGACACCGGGATGAATGTTCTGTGACAGGTTTCGAGATCTTCGCGATGCGGGGGGAGATAGTGGCGTCAAGAGGGTTCGCTAATTTGGTCTATTTTTATGTTGCTTACATTTCACATTTGCACAGTTTAATCCATTTGAGTGACTTTATTTCTAAAAAAAAGACATAAAATTTTAAAAAAGAAACTGCCTGAGTTTACATGTTTAGAGGACGGAAGGTGTTGACAAAAGTCAATTCAATCTTTCACCTCTAGTCTATTTTTAATTTGCTTCTAAAATCATTGTAAGAGTCTTTGTGTACTGAAGTGTCTATATTATATATATAATATTATTCTAAAATCATATTTAAATTCTAATTCATTTCCAAAGTTCTATCTTGATTTAGCCCAGATAAATTCAGTGTTGTCTTAATTCAAGATACAATTCCACCTTTTTTTTATTTAATTAATTCATCACGAGTTCTAAAATAGCTGAACTCGACAAGTCTCTTTTATTATGTAAAAATCTAATTTAATTCCTAATTAATTTCCTAAATTTTACATTAATCTAACCCATATTTACTTCATTCAAAATGGTATCTTATTTCCTTATCCAGTACTTATTTTATTCTAAAATTGCTGAATTAACCATGTTCTCTAAGTGAAAAGATAAAAATCCCAAAAGCTTACACCAATCTTTTGAATATACTCAAGATTCCTTTTCCTACATCGACAAATGGCAAAAAAATCCTTATCTAAACCTCATGCTAAAATTACTGAATGGAAAAATTTCTGCTTCTTTTGCTCTTGTCTCATGATATAGACCGACGCATCTCTTACAATTCCTTTTTTTGTATAAATTATGCCTCCAGGTATAAAATAAACTGAAGTATAAAAAATTTCAAAAGTTTCTATATGCTTTAAAATTACATGTACTGGTAATCAACGATTTAATATGTATTCAATTCATGGTTTTCCGATATTGTGCCAAGGCATAAATAAAAACAGCACTAAAAAAAGGCCAAAGAAAATTGTTCGATTTTGTAAGTAACATGCAGAATCTGATATTATTAGCCATCCTGATTGACAAGCAAATGGTATGATGATGGTAATGATCAAAGTATGGTAAACTGGAACGAGAATGTCACATACTGACTGTTTGGTACGGCCCAAACAATCGAACGAACATAACGCTAATTTCTAATAACCAGAATTTGTTTTAAAATAGCATTAAATTAGCAATAATCAAATGTGTTTGTTAAAATTTCAACCATACATCTTTTAAATAAAATCATTTTATGCAAATCCTCTGGAGGTTGCATACTATAATTAGTACAATGAAATCATGTGAGCCGCCTGGTTTACAGGTTGCTCGTCTACCCAGTGATCTGGGCGTCCCAGGTTCGAGTCCTGGTTCGGACATCATTGTCCTCTATTCTATGTTCAAACTCTGAGGCGTGAGAAAGAACCCCCCCCCCCTTGAAAAGAGGTTGTGCATGCGAATGTGTGTGTCATCCTCAAACGGCGTTCCTAATACCTGTCCGCCATTAAAAGAGATGCGCTTTCCTCCCTTGATCCTCTTTCGGGACGAAAGTGCGTCTCTTTGATGTTGTCCAGTTTACCGAAAAAATGTCGGTAAACTGGACAAACATTAAAGCATACCAAAAAACCGCAAGGGTGGGAAAATAGGTGGAAAGCGCACTTCGTCTACAGGCGGACAGATCGTAGGAACGCCGCTTTGGATGAACTAGAAGTCAGACTTCTGCCCTCGGTGTTAGGGGCTTTGCACTCAGAAACTACTGCACACTCGGCTTAAATAGCTATTAGTTCGTCAGCAGGCTTATAAAGTGTCATAAGTAAAACAACAACAATGAAATCATAAAATGCTTTGAGTACCCTTGTAAAACTTTATATTATTATTAAATTCATACAAATATTTATTGATGCAAATGGAAGTATAAAAAAATTTCACATAAAATATTACTTACTTTTAAGGGTTTTTCTTATAAGAAAAACCCATTACAATGTATGCATCAATGAGCGAACCTTTAAATGATAGAAAGCGTTTAAACTGGATGTTTTCCAATGAATCGCTTTATTGCGGTCTTTGACCTACTGAAACAATTTCTTTGAAAATTCAAGGTTATGTTTCTTATCATATCAGTTGTGAACAAATAAACATATGCTTCCAAACAAGTTATTCTTATCTATCCTTGTTTTTATTTATTTTAGAGTAATTATCTTTATATCCCCATCTTTTCTTATGAGATTTAACACAGTAAAAAATATGTCCTTGGTAATTATATAAGTTTTCACTTTTGAAGGGTGAAGTAGGTTAATTTCTAAATTTAGGCTATCTTTCATTTGATACTAAATCTCTTTTATTCTTTTTTTAAACTTTCTTCCCTTTGTAGTTACATAGAGGCAACAGATGACTGCCATAGTAATTTTTACTTTTCCGTACATGAAGTATGGTGAAAGTTTTGTACTTTCTAAAAAAATCGAATACCAGATTATCACACTTTCTATTTTTAAATCCAAAAAACACATTTTTGGATTATATCTGTCTGAATGAGACAAAAACTCAAAAATGTAGTATATATAGTACTTATATAGTATATACTATATAGTACTTATATAGTATTGTATGATTTCTCTTAAATTTTGAGCAAAATGGAGGAATGGAAGCATGTTTGTCAGACAATTCGAATATAAATTAATACAACTACAAATGGTGGTAGCTAGAATGATAAAATTCGGTATGCAGATTTAATATCTATAGTATAGACACCAATCAGTTTGCACTAAATCCAACAAAGGGTTAGCTGTCTGTCAGTTTATACTGTCAGATGCATATAAGCAAGATAATTCAAAAACGAAATGACTTAAATATATAAAATTCGGTATGTTATTTTATAAGCGCAATTACAGTTCTGTATTAATATTTTCTTCTTTAGTCGGTCAGTAAATTCGGGAAAAAGTTTTGGAATCGTTAGCTGTATGACAGGGATTAATCGCCAAAAAAATTCTTCAAGGACTACAACATGGATACAGTAAAAATGCTGAATTCACACCAAAGATTAATATTTTGTAACTGTAATATGCCAATACCACACAAATCGTTTTCTACCATACCTAAGGATCACAATGTTTCGGAAGGAGAGGCGGGGTATAAAACATTTATTAAAAAGTACAGAAGAAAGGCTTGGGAAAACTACTTCCGCTGGTTTTAAACACGATTAAATGATGAAGGCGACCCTTAGTCTTTACATCCATTTTCAAAACTACTATGCCACATCTCCTTCAAACTAGTTCCTCTCGCTGCCAAATTTTAAGAGCTATTTTCGTTTACATTCAAAAATCAGAAATAAGATTTCGATTTTGTTGCCGTAAAATGCTACACATAGTATTTTGATTCAATTTTTGATACAGCAATTTTGTGGTACGCCAAACCTGACGTCGTAGGCCAAACGTACTACCATTTATGAGAGGCAGAAATTTCGAGAGAAGTTGCCAGCTCAAATCCGTTTTAAAATAACCTTAGCGTTGATTTTAAACGGGACGTTAATATAATTAAACTAATAACAAGCTTCGGTCTTGATTGCACCAGTTTCATCATTCCAAGTAGTTTATGCCAGTATATTTTACACAAATCCATCCTAAAGCTTAAATAAGAAACTAAGCTCTTTCAATGAAGATGCTACGGAACGATACTTTTTAAACCATAGCAAGTAATAATTTTTAATAGTTTTCTTTTCTAATTTAATGGCTTATCTCAAATGGATCGTCATTATATAATATTGTTTTTAATGATGAAAATTCTGCCATAAAACCAAATCTTCAAAAGGTCTTATAACAGGCCGAACATTCTGTTTTTAGAGTTATTGTTTCTTATTTTAATATCTCGCTTTCAAGCTTGGTGATTGCTATATTTATTTAAACTAAGTGTATAACTTAAAACCATCATCGAATGATGATAACCAAATATGAGCTGACTTGAATTCTCCAAACTTCTATCAAATATAAATGATGGGACTGTACTGTTCCCTTGTCCCTTTATTTAAAGCAGTGATTCCCAAAGTGGTCTATATCAACCCCTAGGGGTCTATGACAACCTGCAAGGGGTCTACGTCAGCGAAAAAAAAATTGGGGGGTCCATGAAATGAAAATGGGGATCCACGATAGTAAATCTCAACACATACACTGATAGTAATTTAGCGCTGTTACTAATCTCTTAACGAATAAAAGAAACAGACTGGACATCATCAGCCAAGGAGATTTAAGATTAACCCTTACAAAATTGACGCCAAATGTTGATAATTTATTGTTAAAGCATCAGGCTCATCCTTCTCATTAAAAATATTGACTTTTTGCTTATGTTAGTTTATTTTATGTTTATTTCATGTTACATAGATTTTACATAACAGATACGAAATTTTATTTTGAGTAGTATAAATTTAAATTCAATTGATAAATGTATAAATTAACATGTGTTTTTACTTTAAGTTTTTAACAGTAAACTTCACTACAATTAGAAATTTACAGGAAATCAATATCAGGTAAGTAGGGGGTCTATTCAATACGGAAAAACATGGCAAGGGGTCTACGACACAAAAAAGTTTGGGAAACTCTGATTTAAAGAATCGTCCAACAATCAAAGAATTCTCCTGCAATCCTAATCGTTGTTCCGACTTTTCCAATTTTTATCTCATGCACTCTAAACCCTAACTATGCATTCAATGGTAGTGTGTCCCTACCAAAACCATTTGAAAGTAAATCTCATTTAAGTATTAGAATGGGAAAAGATAAATGCCTCAATGAATAACACCCCCTCCCCCCAATTCCAATATTAGACAGATTTTTATTTCACATTTCTTCAGTTTTTACTCATAATCTACAAATATGTCAAAGATTTCATTATACCCAGTTTTTGATATCAATCTCAAATTCGGAGCATAAATTCTCTATATTGCAATCACTTAGAGTTAGTTTAGTTATATAAACGTCCCGTTTTGAAGCAGCACTAGGGCTATATGGAGACGGATGCAATTTTGAACCGCGGTCAGAAGACGAGGCAGACACCTGAGCTATCAGCCCCCTTTCTAAACTTCCACACCACACCAGTGAGAGGACGGTTGGCCCCGAAGGAACCTGCACATGATCCGCGGTTCTCCGGTGGAATCTGGCCTCAAATCTGCAACCCTCAAATTCCGAAGCAGAGATCTTACCACCAGGCCACCGCGGCCACATTCTCTTAGAAGTTGAGGGATGAAGAATTCCTCATCCCCTAAATATTGTAATTGCGCAATTTTTTATATGATTTTAGATTTTAGGACATTTAGATACGTCATCTATGGCCATTTGCATTTTTCCACCCACTATTTTTGAAGGATTTAAATAATAAAACCTTGGCCCCGCCTTCCAGCCGCTACAACTGGACCAGTTTCACCAATTAATTTCCCCATTTTGCCTGCATTATGAAAAATCAGAATGGCAAATGTTTATTGCACAAGCATGATTTATAGAGCATGATTCATTTGATATGACAAGATGTTGTTGATCAATCTTGATTGAGATGGCTAAATTAATGCAATTAATAAGGTGTGCAAGTGACGGTCAACAAAGCAGCTAATGTGCTGCGGAAATTTAGATTCCAATGATAAAGGTTTCGTCCGTTTTAAAATTTTATCAGCAGGAACTGAGAACAATTATGTTGGGATGGGGGGGGGGAGATATACATCTGGCAATGATGTTTTCGTAAAAGCTTCCCATATATATTTTTTCCTTTTTAATTTGCTAATAAATTAACAACAAATTGTCTTTTAAGTTCGGTACCGCTGTCATAACAAGCTGATAATAATCAACATAAATTGAAACAAATGCTGAATTAACGAAAGTAAAGAGGAGAGGAGAGGGAAAAAAAACACACTTTTTAAAACCAATGACTTTTAAGCGGGAATAATAACTACACAATAGATGTATTTACTTTCAGAAAAAGAAGTAAAAAAATAGAAAAGAGAAGGGTTGATGTCATCAAAAGCGGAGAGAACCGCTGAGTTAACTCGATCGCGAGCGAATGTGTTTTGAGATCCGTAAAGAAGAAAAAGAATCACAAAACCCCAACCGACACCATTAAATGCAGACGACAACCTCGAGATTTACGTCACATTCATAATGTCAACGACCGCACTCATTCGGTGAGTAACGGCACACTGTCACGTGACGAGCGAACAGAAAGGGATAGTGGAAAAAAATAAGTTTGGAAAAATGAACAGAATAATATGATGAAGAAAAAGAACAGTTGTTCACTCAGCGATCGTGATCAGTGAAATCATTCAGACTAACCTCGCGCCAGATGTTTTGTCTTACAGAAGTAGGAAATGGGAGTAGTAATGAAATCTAAAAATTGTTAATAAGGCTTGAAAAATTTGCAACATTCATAAAATATGAGATAAATTTACAACCAGCAAGTAAGCTTTCTTTCGGTTTTCTCAAATATTTACTCACACAGCTTACCGCATTTCGTATTTACGAGTAGCTGTCGTGTAATGGAGCGACTGGCTATATATTTTTGAACACCTCCCAAGTCCTGATTAAATTTAAAATCTGATAAAAGATCTAAAGGGTGTCCTAAAATTAACGTAAGATTTGAATTTGCTACCATTCGGGCAGTTAAGTGTTGGCAACTATAAACAATCAGTTGTCAAATGAGTTTTTAAAAATTGAGTTAATAAAAATGGAGCGTTACATACTAGAACAAATGTGTTAAATTACGATTGGAATTAAATAAAAAAAAAATTTACATTTAAATTGTTATATTTTTATTGAAACGTAAAGTACACAGGATAGGGTTATGAATGGAATAACACATAGGAAAAAGGCCTCCATCGTTTTGCTGGCACATACGCACTTTTTTGGCGAACTTTTTCCATGGCCCTTTTTTCATAAATGTGGATGGGTTTCGTTGATGCAGAATTAAATCTCCTTCTTCAATACACTCTTGCTTGTAGGCATAGACTTTTGACTTCAAATAACACCATAAAAAATCTAATGGTGTTAAATTACACGATCTAGAGGGTTAGTTCTCAAATTTGTGAACTGTAGCCGCCAGACTTTTATAAATTTTGAAATATTGCATTATAATGAAAACACGATATTTTATCGAGTAACGCTCTATTTCTACTAATCTTAAACCATCGGCTGTCAAATGTTTTTAATAGGACTGCCAATACTTTACTGGACGAACGGAGGCAAATTCAAATCTTGTGTAAATTTTGGGACATCCTTTACAATTTTCATGTCAAGAACAGATACAAATTTCGTTTATTTCCCTTTGGCAACTTCGTGTCAGAAGTATATACGTATAATACATAATAAAATTCTTCTTTCTGGGTAAAAGTAATACATGCTGAAATTCCTATTTAGAGGAAGAGGAGGGTAAGTAAATACAAAAATTCTTATTGAAAGATAAAAATTGCATACAGAAATCTTTATTTGGGGGTAAAAAAATAAATACTACGATAATGGATTTGGCCCAAAATTTATTACAGGTCTATAGTTTTATACATTTTATTAGGTTGGTGCGTATGAAATGTCGGATTCTTAAGTGATTGTATAAAACTGCATATCTTTCTTCAAAAGCTGTTTATTCAATCAAAGTATGCTCCATTCGCTTCAATACATTTCTCCCAACGAGATTTTAAAGCGTAGATGCCTGTCTTAAAAAAATTTTGGTCTTTAGAATTAATGAACTCTGATATCGAGTTTTTTAGACTGTCTTCATTTTCATAGTGTTTGCCCCTTAAAAACAGCTCTAAATGCTTGAAAAAATGAAAATCGGTCGGCGAGAGATCCGGTGAATATGGTGGATGCTGCAAAACTTCATATTCCAGTTCGTTCCAGCTTATTTCGCTCTGTCAGTGCGTGCGGTACCCACTTGTCCATCTTCTTAACCTTGCCAATCTCAGAAAGGTGTCTCAATATCGTTGTATGGTCAACTTTCATCCTGATAGCAAGTTCCCTCGTGGATACGGCTGGATCCGCTTCCACTAGAGCCTTCAGGTCATCATTCTTCACAGACGTTTTGGGTCTTCCGCGCGGCTCATTTTGCAGTGAAAAATCGCCAGTCCGAAATTTTTCGAACCAACGCTGCACTTTCCGATCGTTAACCGTATTCTCCCCAAACGCTTGGTTTATGTTGCGTGCAGCTTTTGCAGCACTATTACCAAGTTTGTACTCATATAAGAAAATGACGCGAATGTCGGCAGAATTCATATCGGCAATAAACTCAAAAGAAATAACAAAAGGGAAGACCTTCGAGAAAACCTATTTTGCTGAAATGAGTCTCTGGCAATGGACAATACGACTATGAATGAGGTTATGCCAAAGACAAAAGTATAACGAAAACAGGGAGACAAACGTCCGCATGTAAAGAGAATCCGACATTTCATACGCACCAACCTAATAATATTCACTAGGTTAACTAGCATTTTCAAGCTATCGTGCAGATTTTCATGGATAGATAGATGGATTTTCCGGTAATACACTACATCCAAAATTTGAAATAAACCTACAATTTAAGTGCAAAAACTATACATCGAATTTCATCCCTTTAGCCAAAAATATATCTAAATAATTGTGTTCATTAATATAAGTATACAATTCCAATTTTTTTTTGGTACTTAAAAGAGTGATTATACATTATTTTTTCTATTACATGTTTCTTTAAGAAATAAGTAAAATGCATCGAAAAAAATATGCACTTGTGTTTCTTCGAATGCTTGATCCAATTCGAATCTAAAAATAAATAAATCCTCTGTTAACTTTGTTTCTAACTAATCCAATTTTGAAATATATTTCTCTTACTGTGTGATGTAAAAACTTAATAAGATTTCACTCTAAGCTTCTTTAGAATAAGTAAATAGAAATCCCTCACATATAAAATTTAATAAAAATTGCAACAAATTATCAAAATATACGATTCTGAGAAGTTTTTTTGCAAAAAATATTCAATAAAAGTCCGAATAAACTTTATTTTCTTGAAAAACTTCATCAGTTTTTCAAATTGTCGGACCATCCACATTTATCTCTCCTAGAAAAAAATCCTTGCATTTTTTTAAATAATACCTTACATTTTTTTCAGCGAAATGTAAACGGCGGGAGTATGCAAATGAAACATTTTATTGGTTTACTATCAAATGACACAGAACTAATGATGCAAAAAATTGTGACGTCACATGCTATATAGGCCTGTATCAGTCTATGTTGAATGCTTGTTGGTAGAAAATCCTTACATCCAGATGAAAGTTCTGACCGATTAACATTGTCGAAAGTGAATTCGAGGAGATACAGCAAATAATATTGCACTACATTATTATTTTACATCATTTCAAAATTTAAAAAATTGTCTTTTTTCGATTTAATAATCATGATTTTTTCTCTGTTTTAATACATTTTTAATTCAATTTTCAGAAATAGATAGATTTTTATTATTTCATCAAACGTTTAATCGCGGATTTTCTTACATTGTTGAAAGCTAAGGAAGAACTCTGGTGCAAACTACTCAGACATTAAAAATGTCTGAGTAGTTTGCAAAATAAATTGAAAGTGAATTTTCAATGTCGTGAAGATTTAAAAACATTTAAATTAGTTAGGAGCATGACGTAATGGGTCTCTATTAAAAAAGTCCATTTAAACAGCATATATTTAAGACTGTTAAATAACATGTTTTAATGTTTAACAATTTGATGGAATCATGGACATGAAACTATACCAAAGATATACTGAAACAAATATAGCCACTACCTCTGGCGAACTAGTAAGTCGCCAAAGGCAGTTAGTAGCAAATAAGGAATAAACCATTTAAAAAAATTAGAAAAAATAATAAGAAATAAAATGATATGACATACAAAATTGGACTGATTAAGCTAAATCTGCAATTTAAGGAAACTCGGTACCTCAAAATTTTTTCCCACAATTTCCGACAAATTTTGTGACATATATCTTAACTGGGCATAAACTTAAATTTCTAAAATATTTTTCAGATATAAACTTTACAAATTTGAAATTTTCAAAAATATTGACTCTTTTTTTTTAAAAAATGCTTTTTGTCGAGCAATTTTGAATAATTTGTCCCCAAATTTTTTAATGGATCTCACAATATATTTAACAGAATTAAGAATCGGAGTTTTGATATCTATACTAGTTGGAAAACAGGAAAATTGGTATATTTGTCTACTTTCCGAAATTCTCAGGGTACCGAGTCCCCTTAAACATAATAAAAGATCAGAATGAAAATATTCTATTCTGATAGTACATTAACATAACTTTTTTTTTTATCACAGAGATGACAGTTTAAAATAAATTAACATATAAATATATTTTTCTTTTTCCCATCTTAATAATTTTCAGAAGTATGCCGAGTATAAAGCAAAAAACCATAATAAATGACATGACTGCAGAAATGGTACCATAGTGAGCTAGTAGCCAGACAACCTTCCCAGCTTGTCATCTTGCGGCCGCTCAGTAAAAACTTCAGCCTGTGTTCTGGAGTCATAGATTAAGCGTGATGTTTACCACCGAGTCATAGATTAAGCATGATTGTACTTTCCCTTAAATGTTTGTATTAATTGTTTTCCTTATTGTTGTTTTTCGTGTGTTATGTCCTTTAATGTTTCTTTAAAAGATTTTAAAGCTTCTTTTCTTGAGTGTTTTGTCTTTCCCTTGCAGGAATAGTTTTGGAGCCCAACAGTAACGAGTTTTGTTTACGGTTACAAGCTAAAATTAAATTTTAAAAACAATAAAATACTATGTAATATTTTAAGAAATTTATCATTTGCTACTTTCAAAATTTATCTTTAAAAAATTCAATAAACTGCCTACTAACAAAATAAACCCGTTCGCTAAAGAATGAAATTTTTTATCAAGATGCAATAACAAGAAATAAATTACATAGCTTGCGAAATGGTACTATATTCAGCTAGAATTACATTTTAGAAATAGCAAAATACAATATAATATTGTAAGAAACTTATTTGTCATTTTCAAAAAAAATTTTTTTAGTCTAATAAACTGCCTACCAACAAAACAAGCCCGTTAGCTGCTACGTAAAATATTCCTTAAGATATAGTCTCAATACTTCATACTGCCATCATTATATTCACCGGTGCAATTCTTAAAAAAATTTGTTTTTTTTATAAAGTAGAATTCTAATTACAGACACATTTCTAATGATTCTATCATGGCGTATATTCTAAATTACTAATTCTATCATGTAAAGTCAGAAAGTTTTTTTCCCCACCTGTTTGACTAAGGTCAATGACATAGACTAAGACCCAGTAAAGTAAAATTACGAAAGTAGAAAGGTAAAAAAACATCTATAGATTGGAAATGAAAGCACTTAATTCATGAATTTATTCTGACAGCAACAAATGCAGAAGTCATTCCGCTCTGTAGAAAAAGAAATTAGAAATATTTTAGAACAAAAAGTTACTTGAAGTACCTATCTTAATGGACGAAAAGAATTAGTGAATATATTTTCCTTCTCTGATTAGGCAAGAAAATAAAAATTGGCTGATATCAGCTTTCAAAAACCATAAATAATTAAGAAGAGATGTTTAAAAGAATTGACAACCTTTAAAGATGAATGAAAATGGTCCCCATAGTTTATGTGGGGATCATAATATTGCACTCAATTAAAAAAAATAACAGGCAATTGAGCTAATGCGCATGTCTCTGGAATAAATATTGGATTTTTATATGCAACAAAAACAGTTTATGAAAGCTCTATTGTCCGGAAAACTTTTTTTAATGTGTTTCCAAAAATTTCAGCTTTTTAAATTTGTGCTTTTTGTTAAGCGTGTTGAATTGCTGATGAGGAAAAAACGACAAAGTATTTAAAGGTAATTGAAATCTTACAAAGGAAACAATTTTGAAAATTACATCGACAATGGGAAAAAAAAGAAGATTTAAATATTTAGTTCAAAACATTGTAAAGTGATAATGAGAGTTTGTAAGCTTGTTTTTTTTAGAGTTTGGATTTTTCGAATAATATTGTTTATGTGCATGTGAAAATACCGACCGTCCGATAGTCAATCTCTAGACAGATTTAGTTCAAAATTTGATACGGGTCTACACTTTAGATATTAAAACAGTGTCCATCTGTTTAGCTGTTTGCGTTTTAAAATTATTGTGTTCGATTGTATTCGGACTGTCATTCAACCTCCGGCATAAATTTCGTTCAAATTTGTTCCTTTCAAATTTATATAGTTATTATTATTTATATACAATTGTAAATACAAATATAACATATAATAAAAATAATATAAGTAAATAAAAGTAAGTACACAGTAACTATAACATATTTTATATATGAATTATGATATGTATTTATTATTATTCATATATAATTTATATATTTGAGTCTTTACGCCAAATTTGTAGATTTGATGTAATTTCTAGTATTTATAAAAATTTCATCCGTGCAGAATATTTTAATTTCACAAACAAACAAACATAAATTCAAAAACGTGTATTGCGGTTTCAGGGATGAATGAAACAAAGAAATTTGCCAAAATCTGAGGTTCGAATTTTTAATGATTAAAATATTTTTTATTGTTGTTGTTTGTTTCCCGTATTCGAATAAGTAAAAAGAATTCAATGTTTAGAAATAAGTTAAAACATTGATTAACAATCAACAGAAAAATTCATTTATCATTTTGTTCAATCCCGAAAAAAAAATTAAAATATTTACGTTGATTTTTCAATTTTGCTATGTTGTTGTATGGGGTTATATGAAAAAAAAAACATTGTCAGAAAATTATATTTAAAATAATTTTTGAAAATATTATTAAATTTAAAGCAAAAAATTGCAAGGAAATAAAATTTATAAAAGAATTATCTAAATTTAAAATCTTGGTCGAAAGGCTTTTATATAATAATATGCTTTGAAGTTATTTGAGTGAAACACTGAAACGTTTCGAATAGCTCTTAGATAAAATATAATTGGAATCTTGAGAAAAATATTTCTTGTTAAAAAAAATTCAAATTTAATGACTCTAAATCCAATGGTCTGCTTAGTAGAATTTTTGTGCGATTTTTACACCAGACATATCGAACCCTATAAACATTATTATGTGGATTCTGATAATACTATCACATTATCACAATACTAATAACCATCACCATGCTAAAATGAAACCGCAATTAAAATTTCAGTTAAAGTAGCTGATTACCATTGAAAACGTTTTAAGCATGCTGAAATCCTGAATAAGTTGCGGTTCATAGCTACTTTGAATGGATTATTAAAGTTTCAGCTTTTTTTCGAAAAATTTTAGAACCCGATAGTTTCAATATTAAAATTTATTTTTATTTTATTTTTCATAAATGAATATATGCATAATAGTTATTTTTTAAATACCAATATTCTTTTTAAACAGATTAATAACTCTTCAAATAAATTAAATACGAAATTATCAATTAGAAAAAATGGAACCATTTGCAAATCCAAAACGACTGTCAGATCTGAATATCAGCATTATATAATTATGTCCAATACCAAAACATCTTTCAAAATTTAGCAGTATGTCCTCCAATTTTCCTCCTTTCCTAACCAACCCATTTTTTTATCATCTGTAACCGTTTTCTCATTCATGAATTTATTTAAATTCATGACAAAGGTGATTTCACTGCTTCCTCATTTTGAATCCGATGTTCTCCTGGAATCCTGCATGTCCTCAGGTTAGTGGGGTTTCCTAAGGAATTGAGTCCCTCCTACCAGACTACAAATGTAAATGGAAGCAAACTACTTTAAAAATGTCATGAACAAAAATGCTTAGTTCCAAATAAAATATATAAATATTTTAGTATTAATTGAAATTCAGATGAAATCGCTTCATAATTTTAACTTTTACGTTAAGAAGGAAGAATTAAAATATGAAGTTAGAAAAAAATTAAATAAACACTTTTTGAACACAATTAAGTCTCTTTAAATTTAATCTTCATCTGATATCACTGGATAGCCCCATTATTATTATTTTTTAAAGTGCATGGTTAATATGTGTATTGCTTAGGTATTAGACGATTAATGACCGAGAGACGAAGTATTTCCGTTATTAGAAAATGGTAAACAAACTGGAAAGCTATTCCATAATGATGCCACAAATGATGCGTCTAAAAGTGGAATTAACAAATAATATTGTTTTAAACTCACTTGATGTTAATTAAAACTTTAATTTTCCTTATTTGTAACCATATAACCGTCAAGTTGAATATAAATACTTATTAGACATATTAAAAATTATCATTAAATATTGCGAATAATATTGGTAAAACTAACTTCAAGTGTCATCGGTCAGGTGACTCGCTATTTACCAATTACAAAACGAATAAAACGCAATTTTTATTTTAAAAAATTATATAATATATAGATTTCACATAGATTTATGTTTTCTCTTTCATAAAATTTTAAAACATCCTCAGATTTGATAATTATATAAATAATTTTTAATCATAAAATTACATAATCCGAATCAGTCTAAAAAAAAAATTATGCGCATAAAAAAACTCAGTTTATTCAATATTGATGATAGCAGACAAAAAAAAAATGCAAAAGTCTGTGCTTAAAATGGGCGCAGAAAGCAATTGATTTTAAATTATTTTCACTGAATCAATAAAAACGTGAAAAGTATTCAAATAACCAAAAAAGTTTTCGGCTAAAAAGTGAGTTGAACAACTTATCGGCTTAAAATGGGAATGAAGCAATAATGAAAATACTTAAATTGCATCAGATAGCTGAAACCAGTTTTCGAATGCTATATGCAATTTTTTATGCAGGGTATTTCCCCTCCCCCTTCAGAATTGAGAAATCTTAAAAATTATAAGATGTAATCCAGCAGCACCAGTTCAGAATTGTTAAAGCCTTTTTTTCTTGAACCAGATCATTATTTGAAGTAAGTGGGCAAATAAGAAACATTTTAAAACTGTTTTTTGTATCAGCAGTAGGAGGAAGGACTATTTATCGGAAGAAAGCTCTAAAACTCTTTACAGCTATCTAAAATTTCCACATTTTCATTCTCTCATAAATGACAAATGCAAAAAAAATGACATCATCAAAAAATTTTGTTTGATATTTTGGAAAAAAAAATTAGTAAACAATTACGGCATTAAAAAAAAGAAGAAAATTATTCAAAAGATGATTATTTACATTCACGTAGCTTAAAGAATTATTGCACTGAAAAATTTTCTTTTTAGGGAAAAAAAAAACTTTTTTTTTCTTCAGTTCGAACTATAGCAACTATTCCTTATTACTTCCCTCTACCTTACCCCTTTCTATACAAAAATTAAGAAACTCAAGCTTAGCCTTAAACACTAAGGGCACTAAAAATTTTATTTTTAGAATTCCGCGCATTAAGTTTTCATGCCGCATAAAAATAATATTATGAAAAAAAAAAAAAAGAGAGAATACATTTTGGACTTTTTTTTAACAACAGAACAAAATCTACCGACAGATAATTGTTGTCTGCTACACCGTATTTCTCATGTTGCTGAAACTGTAAAAAGGCAATTGCCTGTTACAGAATTTGGTTTTTTATTGTTAAAATTGTAATAGACAATCTGCTTGAAACAATTTTGGCAACAAAATTACATTTTCGAGATATTACATTTGTATGCACTCAAATGTATAGGTCGATAAATAATTAATTCCATCTCAAATTTCAATCAATATTTAATACAGATCAACATTTTAGATGTCCAGACAGTGTACCGAAATTGTATTTACTTAGCTCTTCCATTTCGTAAGTATCATAATCTTTGCAAGCGGATAAACTGACAGACAAACTTCCAATAAATGAATTTCGCACTATTTTTTATAGAAATCTAGAAAATGCGTTATCAGGCTACATACCAGCTTTTATCCATATAGCTCAAAGCGTTTTCGAGTTATCGAGTTTACAGACAGACAGTCATAGTTCCGAAAACGTGTTTTTCAAGATTCAGAAAGATCTGAAACATGGAGAGACGGTGAATTCTTGAGGTAAGAATGTTTTGACAATTAGAATACTTTCTCTTTATACATTTCCCATGTGAGTAGGTATTAAATAAGTATTCAATTTTTTTTAAAATTGTAATCGAAAATGCTCTTCGAGTTTTACCAGGCGTGTTATTTTATCATTTTCATGAACAGAATAACACTTATTAACAAATTCGCTGCCTTAATAGTTACCTGTGATTCAGACCACTGTCTAATAAGATAATCATTTATTTATTCTCTTTTAACTGTAGAAGAGAAGAAAATATTTAATAAGATAATGTGTATGAGTCACAGGCGATTCACGTGTTGAGCAATGCGGAAACAAGGAAATATTAACTAACACAGAGTTGCTCTGCTGGCGTCAAATTCTATATTGACTGAGCAATTTTGCTATCATACGAATATGAGTGATACTGCATTCAACATAAGAAATTTAGCTTTACAATCCCATGGCTGTGCATAGCGTTATTTCAACTTTCAGCCCCATTTACAGCAAGGTCAACTTCCTGCACATAATTTTTTTTTAATTTCAAAATAGAAAATAGTCAAGAGGTTAGATAAATTCATAATGAAAAAATGGAGGATACTTTCAAATGAGCCTCTCCGGATGATTTTTTGGAATGCTGCTATAAGCTTGCTAAGTCAACCATCCACATTTGTTGTAATTTCTTCGCAAATTTTGAACAGATAAAGATGTCTTTTCTTTCAGTTAAAGAAAGTGCCAAGAAAATAATATTTGCAATGTAAATCACCTTTACGAAACAACAGCTTGTTTAAAATTAGAAAAAGTCAGTAGTTGAAAAAGTATTTCCACGTTTTTTATGTACATGTAGAAAGAGTAAAGCATATATTTATAATTAAAGAGACAGACAATAATTCGGACTACGACATTAAATGAGATAGCAATTCCAACTTTGTAGAAATATTAATTTAAAGAAAAGAAAACATTTATAATAAAGAGAAAATTTCAATTTTTTTTTCTTAAGAGTTGTCTCGATTAAGACATTAGAGGAGAGAAATATTTCCATTTTTTCTTTCCTTCATTTATGTTTTGTTTACGTATGAGAAAAAAAAAGAGAAACAACTATTTATAATTAAAGCGAGAATCATCCGGATTAGACACTAGCATTAGAACTATGGCGGTATCTTTTTTTTTCGGTATCACATCTATTTGTTTGCACTTTCTCCCGCCGGAATTAAAAGAATCTCGATTGTCATCTAAAGAAAGAAAATCTAGTTTATTCAAAGGGGGAAAAAATAGAAACCTATTTAAAATAAGCATAGAATTATTTCTTGCTAACATAAAAAAAGGGAAAAAAATTATTATGAAACTGGAGTTAAAATTGTTACAATCAGAGGCCGAAGTAAACAAGTGCCTTAAGATTCATTTTTTTTCTTCTTATTGCTTGGAATATATGGCACAACAATCATTATTTTTGGTATGTTACGCCTAGCATAAGTTGATAATCGTCTCAAAAAAATAATAAGGTACTGGACCCGATGTTCCAAGATTCTTTTTGATAACTTATTGTGAGATAAAAGATTTCTCAAGACACTATCAAGAAAAACCAACCTTTATTAAGAAAAAGCTACTAAATAATCATCAAAAGAAAAGGTACTCATTATTTGTCAACGGATTCCAAAACCCTCAGCTTTTTTGTACATGCATTTGGTTAAGTTTAATTCGGATAAAACTAGATGTTTACTTTTGACAATAAAGTAAATTTCGAAAATGCGCTCGTCCGTTGAAAAATGCTCCTCTAAGAATAGTGAAACGGACAATAACTAGGAAAAAGCCACGACGAAAACGTTAAAAGAAAATTTAAACAATCAACCTTAATTAAGAAAGTGCTAAGACAAAATCATCAAACTAAAAAGTAAACAATCAACCTTAACTAAGAAATGGCAAGCGGGAAAATCCTCAAAAGAAAAGGTAAACAATCAACCTTAACTAAGAAAAAGCAAACGGGAAAATCATCAAAAGAAAAAGTAAACAATCAACTTTAGCTAAGGAATACTTAAGACAAAATCGTCAAAAGAAAAGGTAAACACTCAATTTTAATTTTTAAAAAAGCTACAACAAAATCATCAGAATAAAAGATAAACAATCAACCATAACAAAGAAAAAGCTACGAAAAATTCGGCAAAAAATGAAACTGCATGACAAATAACTACATAAAAAAGGTAACTGCTAGGTAACATAACACTACACCTATTATTCAACGAGAAAGTTAAGAAAATATTTAAACAAAAGGCAAAAAAGTTCTGTATCAAATTTTTCAATACCAATAAATATAAGTATTTTCAAAAATATATTTTAATCAAAAATTTTCTAAACTACCTCTATAAGTCATAAATTTTTTTTAATTTGTTTTTTTTTCTATAGTATACATATAATCAATCATAACTAAGAAAAAGCAATGAAAAAAATCGCCAAAAGGAAAGTTAAATAACCAACCTTACCTAAGAAAAAATCGTCAAAAGAAAATTTAAATACATAAAAGATAACTACGTAAAGGTAACTACTAGCTAACATACCCCTATTATTTGCTGAGGAAGATGCGCAAATATTTAAATAATTGCAACAAAAGCCTGTCACAATTGTTTTCAATACAAGTTAACGAGAGAATAAATTATTTCAATTTAAAAAATTTGATGAAAACTTTCTAACCTACATCTATAAGTCATAGAACTTCATTTATTTAGCTTATTTTTTTCTAGCATATTATTATCTTCAAAGAAAAGATACTTTTTATCTGTTGGAAAAGATAAGACCCAGACACAATTTCATGGACAGTGAGTGGGTAATGCTTAAGGGTAAAGGCCCTCGGAAACAATTTCAATGAATATATTTTCCATTCATGATTAATAGTTACTTGCATCCTGTTATATCAAATTACGATGAATCACTCGACTTTTTAAAATGCGATTCCTCTTCCATTACACAAACTGAATTAAGTTACCGAAATGAGTTGTTACTTTTCAAGGAGAAAAATCAGTAAACAAATGGGTGTGTGCCAGACGTTACGACAGGAATGACAAACGACTTTTACTGACCACGTTATGGAGGCAAATAACCCCTTCAGTATATTTCTGGGCACGTCTGATTTAATTTCAGTAAGGCATTTGGGCATGGTGCGTCACCTTGAATCGGACATGTGAATCACCTTGAAAAGTGTGGATGGGTTGTTTTTCGAGAGGCCCCAAACGGGGCATTTTCGTCAGTTAAAGCGCTTTTAGGAATGACTTATCGTCTGAGTTATTTACGTTGCCAAAGAAGCTCGTTGCTTTCCAAGGTTGCACGTAAGGAATAAATAGTGTACGGTGGGTCCCAAAAGCAAGTAGCTAATTTGTTGTTTTAAAGTAGAAAAGATAACATAGGAGCCCCTAGGGCTAAATAAAATAACCATCTTTCCAATTTGGGGAGCCTTGATTGCGGAAAGTTCCAGAATACTGAAAGTAACAAAGTAACAATAAAACCTGAAATACTTCAGGGAAAAATAATTACAGCTGAGAATTTTTGAACAATAATTGAATATACAGTTCCAACTTAGGAAAGTGTGAGAAATAAAATCTTACAGATAATAAAAAAAATTAAGAACTTATTTTGTTTATGGGACAATAAAATTGTCTTAGTTAATAAAGTACCGGAAGTCAGAAAGATCGTTTACAAATTCCAGTGTTGTTTGGAGAAAAAAGTAAATTAAAAAGGACAACAAAAACACATTTTTATAATTTCTGAAGCCTTGGTTGCTGAATGTTCCACAATATTGAAAGTGAAAAAGTAATGTAAAAAAAAAAACATGAAATGCTACAATAAATATAATTGGGATTAAAAGTTTTTGTGCATCTCTATAATGTAAAAAAGGGTCACCCTTGATTATGAAAAATATTATAAAAGAATCATTGAATGCAATACCATAAAAATTTTTCTATAGAAAAGTTGAGTTCTTAAAATTATAAAGCTATAATTAATCCAGATATAATGTTTTTACGTTCGATTATCATCAAAATGTTCACGGAGGAAAAAGCTCATTGCGAGCTTTAGTTCCATGAATTCAAACCGGTCATTAGAGTTCAATTCCTGTTTTGGAGTTTAATAAAGAACAGTGTTTGCAACACCATTTGAAGATATTAAAAGACTCAAGTGATCATAAGTGCTGTATTTAAAGTGGTAGTCGAAATGCTAGACAATATTTGGCGATAATTGGAATATCATCTTGACAGTCTTCAAGGTATCAAGGGTGCTCACATTGTAAAGTATTGAGGCAATTCATTTGATTAAAATATCAACGTCTTTACAATACATCAAAACAAGTATATGCCAAAATATAATAGTTTTTTTTGGCAATAACCAGGGAAATAGTTTGTGATTACCTTGTATAACAGTGTCAACTAAAGAACTTTAAGGTGAGAAAAGGTCTTTCGTAGCACAACTCTTATTTTTCCCTTCAAAAGTCATTTTAGTACACACAATTGTAAAATCGTTATTAATAAATGATAAACAGAGAATCTCAAAAGACTGCTTACAAATTTTAAGAGTATGTTAAAGTCATAAAGAAGGAGGAAGGGATGAAAACGCAAAAGGAATGGAAGGGAACGGATAGGGGGCATCAACATCATAGAGGGTTCTACAGAATAACCGCAAGCTGTGAGTAATAACTCAGTAATATAAATAATAGCATACGAACCATGCATCGTTCATCTATTTTATGCGCTGCAATCCCATTTTGTTTGCGGCTTAAGACTTATTACTTACACAATTGTGTTCAACAGAAGAAATGTAAGTTACAGAGGAGTAACACAGTTACATGAATAACAATCGAAGCGTGCCTCATTCTTATACTTTATGCACTCCAGGGTTTGTTGTTAGTACTACATCTTATTTATCGTTATAATGTTATTATATGCTGTTTACAACTTGCATTGTTGTTACTCTCACAAAAGTGTTCTTGATTTATTTCAAATTTCTATTATCTTTCTTGTTACAATCTGTGTTGAATACTTTTACAGGGTGGCCCAGAAGTCACTTTGCATTTTGAAAATTAAATAACTTTTTTTCTATTAATATATTTCTTTTTCTCTTTTCAGAATTAAAAAATATAATCCCTGGAAATTTTTGGCATGGATAAGTTTACAACAGAACAACGAGTGAAGATAATTGAATTTTACTTTGAAAATGGACGGTCAATTGTTGCAACGCAAAGATCGTATATGCGCCTTTTTAATGTTCGACATCCCCCTAGTAGGCCTGCAATAAGGAACTTAGTGACGCGTTTTCAACAGCATGGCTCTGTAAGTTTTGAAAATTTTGAACATTTTAAAAATTAAATAACTTTTTCTTAAATGACTATTGACTCTGTTGCAACAATTGACAGTCCATTTTCAAAGTAAAATTCAATTATCTTCACTCGTTGTTCTGTTGTAAACTTATCCATGCCAAAAATTTCCAGGGATTATATTTTTTAATTCTGAAAAGAGAAAAAGAAATATATTAATAGAAAAAAAGTTATTTAATTTTCAAAATGTAAAGTGATTTCTGGGCCACCCTGTACTAACATACACTTTCTCTTACTTATTTTACTTACTGAAAGCCCCTATAATGCGTATCTCCCCATTTGGGTTCCCAACCCCAACAATCAGCTTATGTATTAATGGGGGACTGTGATGTGACTACCTCCTGTAGAAACATTGCTGGGTTTGCTCGCTTCTCTTTAAACGAATGAAAGAGAAAACAGTTCTTATTTTCCTCTTAAAGAATGTATTAATTTATCTATGCATATGTGCAAATTAATGTGAAATTTAATAATCCAGGAAAGAATCTACTTTCTCATTTTGTCTTTGCAGAGTTATCGTTGATTGGATTAGGAGGAAAAATTAACCCGAATGATGGTTTAGGTTAACCCTACAGCTTCTTATCCCGCGATTTCCGGGGTTGGCAGTCCATTTTCAACTGCATCCCTCGTTTTTCGCAGTTTATTGTGTTTATTTTTAACATCACAGATTTTTAATATATGTTATTAATAGCGTAAACATATAGTATAAGTTCATTTTGTTTGAAAAATATTTTAACTTATTTGCAAACCACACATCTAAATAAAGATTTTAAAAGATTACGCAGTCAGAGGGTTAAAGAGGAACAAATGCAACGCCATTCCAATTAATGTTTTGGCGAGAAAAGCTTTGCCACTCTTAGAATAACCACTCTAAGAATCTTTTCAGACAAATAGAAAACGTAATATTGCTAATATATTTGTTGAATAATTATATATTGTATTTCTTTTAACTCTTATTTGTCCAAAATGAGTGGCCATGATTTTTTGAGACAAAATTTAAGAAAATGAATTCCTTCGACTTTCTTAAAACTTAATTATATTTTATGTAATTTTAAAATCATCGGATGAAAACTAATCAATCCAAGACATTCACTTTCAACCTTTAACAGTTCTGACAAAGAGTCACGTTTCGTCTAATCAAGGAATGTTTGAGTATTTCAGTTTAAAGAATGATCATATTGCAGTTTTTATCTGAATTACCAGTCAAAATATTATGATGGGATACTAAACTATGTAAGATACAGCACGGCTTAACAGATTGGATTATTTTTCTCGTATGAGTATGAAATTTTAGCAATCTCGATTAAGTTTTGAAAAAGTTAGTTGCTCTTTAGTGCAAATATTTCAGCCAGGGACATTATTAATTT
Organism: Argiope trifasciata; assembly: GCA_026543055.1. NCBI lineage: Eukaryota > Metazoa > Arthropoda > Arachnida > Araneae > Araneidae > Argiope > Argiope trifasciata. The sequence continues at coordinate 136,687 of JAPMOQ010001131.1, read as the reverse complement.
GGATCCCTCTCCCAAGCCACATAAAGCAATTTTCATTCGTTTTTAAATTAAAAAGTTAGTTTTAAGTTAGCTTTTCCTTTATGAGAGTGCACTGCTCTTATGTTCAGAGCCAAATACGCTTTTAATTACCATGCTAAGTGCCAAACTAATCATCACCCCTGCTTCCATTACAAATATAAAAAAAAGAGTTTTAAAAATAATGCATATATTTTTGGCACTAATTTCGTGTCAAAAACGTCATCTTTCATATCTTAAGGGGTTATCGACCAAAAGATATAAATTATTATGCTCAGCTAAAGTTATGAATGAATCAGGAACGCCTCATTAGTGAAAAATCAAGGCTACCATTTGTGACTCAATGTGACATATCGCGTGTTGGACGGCGAACTTGTTTAGGATTTCCATTAATTTCTTAACTGCGAACTGTAGATTGAAAAGAACGACACTTAGAAAGTTTCGAGTTGTTAAAAGATAACTTGGATATACATTTAAAATATTCAAAAAACAAATAAATAAATCTACGTATCTTAAATTGATTCCATTCGAGATAGCTATACATTGCACTTAATATGATTTTCGGAAAATTTGCTGCAGACGATTGTTAGATCTCAAATTATTCTTCCAATTGAGACAGAATGTATGTGTGCATGCAAATGTATTTGCAACAGATTATTTATCAGCATTCTTATAACTGCTCATTTTTTAAACCACTTGTGCCTTTGCCAAGCCATTTTATAATTGCTTGCCTTTTGGGCCATTCTTATAATTGCTCATTTTTTAAACTTGAAAGTGCCACTTACCACTTTTAAACTCAATTTAAAAGTGTTTATACTACTGAGTTGCGAAGCATTCTGAAGTTCCTACCCTTCTTAGGGAAGAAGTTATTCTCTACTTTCTTTGCCTGTAATTGCACAATAATATGCTGCAGTGACATTTAAAAATCATGTTCTTAAAATCATTGCTCAATTTTATATAGCTGAAATCTCCTTCTGAGAACTATATAAAGTCTAAAAGTATTTCTATGTCTTCTTTTTCTGTCTTATGCCTACATGAACACGATGTAAAACTAAGATGGGAAAAAAAAAACCGAGTTACAAATATCTAGTTCTTGATGGATCAAAAGAAAAACAAAATGGTCTCAGAAAAATGCAATTACCTTAGCTGTAAAACAGTTTTACAATAAAATGATCATATCAAGAATTTGGAAACATGCTTTCGGAAAGTATTTCCAAGGTAAATCTTATAAAATAATTGATTCCTTGAAATTAAAACAAAGCTACGTAATGCAGAGTTCTGAGAGAAACTTAAAAATTTTCAGCCTATTCCTTTAGGAAGAAGAGGTGTCTTTAGATCAACAGCTATCATTTAAGTTTCCAGATCTACATTATTCTGAATTTTATAAAAGGAAAAATCCATGAAATTTGTATTAAGAACCATCAAATTATTTCTTAGATCTAAAAACAAGAAAGCAAAATCCCGCAGCGTTATCACTGAAATACTCAGAAATTATCTGAAATTTAAAATAATGATGAGAAATATTTTTAGTTTATTGTTTAATATATACTTATTAAAAAACTCAATGTGTGTGTGTGTGTATGTAGATTTCGAAACTTGTGTGTTGACGTTCTACAAGTCAGACCGTTGGGCCTACAGCTACCAAATTTGGCACATGATTACCTTGGGGGTCGAGAATGCGCACCTCGGAGAATTTTTCAAATTTTTTATTAAAATTTGAATTAATTAAAAATCAAGCTAACTTTTGACGTTTTTCCGCCATAAAATATTATAGCGTAAAATTAATTTTTACATAGTATTAAAGATTAAAATATATTTTTAGTGATACGAATATTTTTACAAACAAATTAAATTTAGAATGTTAATGAATATGTAAAAAAGTAATTAAATTATATTTTTTAATAATCTCTTTTTCTGTGAATAAAACACTTGCACGTTACGAGTGAAAGCGGGGGGGGGGTAATTATCTTTTATCAATATGAGCCATCAGATTGATAAAAACTCAAATTTAAAAAATAAATGAACCATTATTGTAAATTAAACATATAAAAATGTAATTTTTAGCACGCATCTGTTTGAAATATGTTTTTTATAAAAAGAAACTGTAAAGAAAAGTTTTTATGACTTTTACAGAATTATTAATTAAATAAATCAGCTTTATTTAAAACATATATGGTTTAATATATATCTTTTCAATTCAAAGCCCAACGGCTAATTTTCAAAACTTTAATAATGGAAATACATCTATAAAGAGGATTATAGATTAATAGAAATAATATGTGAATTATTTAGATGTATATCTTTTAGAATAGAAATACATCTAAATAATTTCATAGTATGTAACATCAGTCTGTCTTCATTTATTGAATGCTTCAATAAATGAAGATAGTTTAGCTTTTACCCAGATCCTCTGATCTGAGAATCATGTTTAACAAAATATTTTTCAGGGAGTAATACTTAAAATAAAAAGTGACAAACTTCAATCAACTAAGTCAGTCTTTAAAACTGACTGATTTATGAATATTTGAATATCACTATTCAATAAAAGAGGGGAATCTAAGACATTTTTGTTGAATAATTATTCAGGTATTATATAAATCATGAAAATTATTCTGCAGTACGTATATGACTCAAATGCTGATGGACTCTGCTTTCAATATTGGCATTAAAAAAAGATTAAAAGTTTCAATAAAAAATGTTTTTATATTAATTACAGCTTAATTATCTCCACTTTAATAATGAAGTTTTGCTGGAGTTTACAGATAATTAGACAGACATATAGTACATTACGGGCTTAAGGCCTTTATAAATGAATGATTGAATTATATAATTATTAAAATTTGAAGCCTTATTTTGATGAAGTAGTTATTAAAAAAAGTTACAGAAAGTATTTAATTGACAATGACAAGTCACCTAAAGCATCTAATTGACAATGACTAAGTATTTAGCTGTCCATTATAAAGATTATTAAGATTGGCAAACCGGCGGATTGCCCAAAGGCGGCTAGTTTCTTTATAATAAATGTTATTCTCTGGTTTATTTTGTCATGCTGCCAGTAGTGGCTTTTCAATTAGGCGGATCAAGTAGCTGTCTAGAGTCACTAGGCCGACAGAGGATAACAAGCAGGTCGGTTTAAAATCTTTACCTAATTGCCAAATAAATAAGTTGGTGGAGAATACAAGTTCTATACATCTAATATTCATAATATATTATGATAATATTAATACTTCATTAAGTAATAAAGTCGGATACCTTCTTCATTACTGACGCGTGTAAACATAGATGCCGGTGAAATTTGGAGTCATAATAGATAAAACAAATGCATATTCACTACGTTAATAAAACAAAAATATATTCTTACGTCATTAGCACGGTTAAAATGTGCTGAAATATGAAATTAAATTGGCCATCTTATATTTTCTTTTTTAAAAAGGGAGTTCCATAATGGTCACTGCCTAAGGTCACAAAATGCCTACATCCGTTACGGATTGCTACTGTTTTTATGGGATAATCAATTCATCAATTGCTGTTATTACCGTAGGACAGAGAGTATAGACGGAATTAAAGTTACATACAAAACAGGAAAAACACAGAATAATATTAATTGTATTACGAGATAAAAAATTTCGCCTTGGCATTAAAAACATAATCGTATCAAAATAAAAAGGATTAAAATTATCTTGATAAATAAAACATGTTCCTTACTTCATGTTTTTTACATCAGATAAGCTTTCACAAGAATTTTTTTTCAATCAAGTGCACCATTTTTTGACACACCTGTTGCATTTAAGGCCCTTTAGAAACGGTACACGAATCATTCATATAATTTTTTAAGGCTTTTCAAGGTCCTGGGTGAAGAAACTGAAACGAGTTATACGCGAAAACCGTTATTACTCAGGAGATGCTCAAGGACTTTTGAACTGAAAGACTCAAGAAATCTTAAGAAAGGTTTAGAAACATTCTTTCACGTATGAAGATCACGAAGATGCACAACTCAGTACGTTAATTTCGTAATCTGATAATTCCGCTTTATCGTTATTACGCACAGTCGATGTTGCATATTTGAAAAAGTAAAAAATATCTGTTTTATCTCTTATATATTTTATTTCATAACTTATCAACAATAATTTCTCGCCCTTTGTATAAGTGTAATAAGTGGTGGATTCCTGATTAAGATCTGCCTGGTCAAGAAGAAGGAAAGAGGCAGCAGACAGGCTGATTAAAAAAATGTTATTAGTTAACTTAATAGTTAAATGAACAAATTTGAAAAAAAAACAATTTTAATGAATTATTAAAAGAAATGAGACAATTTTATTTATTATTAATCTCTATAAATATTATTATCCTAACTTAACGAATAATAGAGATTAATATTATTAATCTCTATTATTCGTTTTGTTTTTTAGCGTACCACCAATAACTTCTCACATTTACATAAGAGTAATCAGTGGGGGATTCCTAGGCAGCTGCCTAGTTGGGATAAGGGAGGGAGGTTGCAAGCAAGAACGATAAACGATAACGGACTGATTAAAACGATACAATTATTTAGCCTAATTGTTAAAGAAACAAATTTAAAAATAAAAACTCAATTTCAATGAATTATAAAAAGAAATGTGACAACTTAATTGATTGCTAATATCTATTATAATAGAGAATAAACTTTATTATTAATATTATTCAACTCTATTATTAGTTTTCTCTTATAATATTAACAATCTTTTCAATTTAGTTAGTTGGTTTGTGCAGTTTAGTGGCGCAAGAGCCATGTTTGGCCATACTGCGCCAATCAAAAGGTAAAAGTATAAAATATTTTAAAAAACTCATTTATTAAAATGTCGCGCAAAATGTGTAGAGATAGAACTGCACAAGACTGATATTAAAATTGTTTTTAGTATCTATAAAATTAAGACAACGAGCTATGAAGATTTGTTAAAATAATGTCAAAACCAAGAACCTAAATAGCAATATTTAACAAAAACAGGGTTATAAAATTAAATGCACGTAAAAAATCCAATAGATCTCAAGAATTTAAAAAAATTTGAGTGGTATTTTTCACCCACCAAGTCTTGTAATGTTGAAGACGAATTAAAAAAGCGAGCACGATAAGAATTAAACACAGGGCATTCTATCAGGATATGAATAACACTAAATTGAACTTGATAGATATTGCACATAGGCATTATTTCTCCAAATATGAGATATTTATGAGTAAAGCTTGTATGCCCCATACGGAGACGAGTTACTTTTCAATTTGCATACCCATACATAAGTATACTCAGTAATTGATCCCCAATTAGGCAGCAGCCTAATCTAGTCGAAAATGATGGAGACAGACAGCAGGAATAATGTAATATAAGAAGCATTTGAGATATTGACGCGTTCCAAGTGATTTTTGCATTTTGTCGCTTAATCGCAAACGTAAAACAAAGTTCAGAAATTCGACACCCGTGTTAGATACGCCACTGCAAGCTAAAAAAAAGAACAAAAGTCGATTTTTCCTCATTTAAATATTAAATAAAAGGGGATTCACTTCACACACAACTGATATTCTCAAATAAAAATATATATATTCAAGCAAAATATTGATAATTTAAAGGGATATCAGTTCAGGTTTCATCATAGATCATCATATCTCTGCAAAAAAAACAAGTTAAAAAAAAACTACCTCTCTGCACCACTTTAAATAAGCATCTCTATCTATGGTAAAATTTATGAATCAAATGCTTATCTCCCATAAGCAGGATATACACATTTATTCTTTAGAAATCCTTACATAATTTTGGCCTGGGATAGAAATTTTTTTGAAAGGAACCAGTTAAATAAAACCTGTTATTTCCAGCTGCTTTAATAAAGAAGGGCGATACATAGAATTTTAGAAATCATATATCTTTCGGAATTAGTATTTGTAAGCTATGAAAAAAGTTTTTTCATCATTGAAATACAAAAAAATGGATAGTTGGGACTTGGTTGAAAATAATATATCAAAGTAATATATATGCTTTAACTTTGTCATTACTTTTTATTAGTTTATTTAAATAATATAATTCATATTTTTCGTTCATTTATTTATTTTTACTTTCTTTCGCAGAACAGTGTTGTACAAATTTTGCAAAATGAAATTTAATGTAATACGAATTTCTGGTAACACAATAAAGGCTTAGGGTTCGACTCTTCCATATTCGTTTTATTTTTTAAATTCGCTCTGCTAATTATAGAAAAGCGATAAAGTACACACGAAAAAACGAAAACGCATAATGCACAGTAATATTTTCTATACTGGGAAAAATACAAACAAAAATAAAAATTAGTAATTTTTTTTATTGGAAAATTTTAAGGATTCTCATCTCGGGTACTTACTGCTTAATGAGAAATAATATGGACAGTTTGGTAAAATTATCTGTTTTATAAGGGATTTTGAAATTTATTTTTATCATTTACATTTGCAAATTACAGAAAGTAAGCTAGCCTACAGTACATTTACGGATTTGAAAACCCTCCGCGCTTATGGGCATGGGTCAGGATGCGTTTATTTAGTCAAAATGGGGGTGAAAGGAAAGATAAAAGGAGGAGATGTTTATATTTAACATTAGGGTGAACTTGGTTTATCCGCGAACTTGGTAGGCCCAAAAACTACCGATAACTTGTAATATTGTTGGGGAAAAAACTAATTCACAATAAAATACTTTAGAGCAATTTTTATTTACTGTCAGAGACCGAAACTTTAAATAATGATGAATAAATGGAAGATTTGTCACTAAAATTCGGTAATTCTATTTTTAAAAATAATATTTTATGTTAAACTATTTTACGATCAATTTTTGATAACAATTTGATATTATAAACAGTAGATAATCTCGATTACATTTAATATTATTATTTGAAATATTTTTCATGCCTCTTCTGAAAGTGCTTTTGCCACTTATACTAGCTACATAAGCAGTTAATAAGCAATTTTGAATTAAAATAAAATAGCACGTTAAGAAATGACAATCATAATCATTTAGAAAAAAAAAATTGAGCGAAAAAGTATCTAATGGTGTAGAAATCAAAGTCGAAGAATTTAGGAAATGTGTTTTTCGCATGTCATCACTTAAAGAAATAGAATCATCGAAAACTGTACTCTTTGGATTTTGAAGCGAACAGTATACCAACTTTAAAGGCAGGCACGATTCATCTTAAATTTTATTTTCAATACTACGTTACACACATGTTTCCTTTCTCATGCCTTTTTTCAATTATTTGAATTTAAATCATAGCTTTCGCGTACTTTCTGAATGTATAAGGCTCCAGAGTAGAATTCATTTCTGGATTTCATTCGAAATGTCGCAAACTGTATTCAAACAATCTCTATCTTTAATTTTTCCATTTACTTTGACATAAGTTAGCTGCCTTTAGCAATCAGTTTGTTCACTTAAGATAGACTTTTTAAGCTGCAAAATGGTAAATATGAAACGCATTAAAACATTTCATCTGGTTATTTGATCGACTGAGAAATATGAATTTTATTGAATAATTTTACTCTAAATAAAAAAAGTAAATGATACGGAAAAAAAAATAATATCTTACTATGGAATTATTGATTGGTACAAACATGCGATCAAATGTTTTGATGGTTGAGTTTGAATACCATCATCGCATTTAAAAACACTACAAAATATAGAGCATCAAACCGAATTAAAAATATTATCACAATATAAAATTTTGAGATAATGAGACTAATATCATTACCAAGGATTTTTTTTTTTCATTTTTACAGAAACAATTTTTGGAAAATAATTGCATCCTAAGATATACACATCAAATTTTGTAGGGATAATGGAAACATTACTTATCTGTCAATGGTCAAGCCTATTTTTGAACTCAATTGAAGTTTCTTTTTGAAACCTATCTCTTGATTTCTTTTACATCGTCTTTCCTCTGATTAAATGTGCTTTTTGGTAATATTGCTGCCCATCTCCAGAATATTTCTGTTTTGCAACGCCATTCATTAATTATCTAAACGAAGCGTTGGATTTAATGCATATGTAAATACGTTCAATGATGCAGCGTGAAATTCGTATGGTGATTTGTTTTCATTTGACTGTTGCCATTTTGTAATCTATATAAATAAAATTGAATGTTTGCCTGTATGTCTCTTATGCACAGCCGTGCCGCTCATCCGATTCCGATAAAACTTCGACATCATATTGCTTGCACTTACCTGAAGGTTATAAGCATAATGCAATCATCTAAAGTATAAAAATATTTTCAGATCTATTTACCGCATCTATTAACCATGGATTAATCATGGAAACCAATAACTCGTCACGGAGACACAACAGATTCAGTAAGGATGCTAAATTCAAGCTAGACGTTAATACTGTAAGTAAATGCAATGCAAGTTTTTCTCTGAGGAAATAGTTTTATTAGAGAGTGTGAGGGAAAGTTTTAGCACAATCAATCCTATAGGTTTGAAATTTTAACTAAACATTTAATAAAATTTTATCATTTTTTGCAGTAACGTCCACAAATATTACAGTACAAATAATTTGGCACCATGTTATATTTTTAAAAAATATCTTTTCAACTATATTAAAGATTTTATGGAACAAATAATTTTCTATGTTTAATTCATTTTAAAAGAAAATATTTTAATCACATTTTCAAATATTAAACTTGAGAATTCTGATCAAATATTAAACGAATCGCGAGATCCAATAGTTTCTTTCGTTTCCATTCTAAAAGAACACAAAGCTTTACAATTCTAAAAGAATACACAAATCTAACACATAAAAATGAATATTTTTTTGTAGAATAGCATAATAAAAATATAATAAATACTATTTATGCTTCTCCTTTCTATATCTTTCAATTTCAATGAATGTATTCATTGCTGACAAGAAAATAAATATCATTATTCCTATCATTCTTAATTAAACAAGATTACTATTTCAAATTCCGAACGATATTTCCAAGATTATTTCTTCTGCTTCAGCAACGAGTGGAGTACCAGTTACTACATAATAAGAACAATTTTTCCGTGCTTATAAAAATATATAGATAGATAGATCACATTACTTCCAGAACATGTAAAGGTCAATAGTTAAATTCTTATTCCGATCTCACTAGGTCTATTGTAAAACTGGATCGAATAATTTTATATAGTTATTTTCTAAATATATAAATTCCAGAATTTAAAAAAAATTTAGACTAAACTCGATTACCGTCAAAATTAATTATTAAAATTAACTCGATTTGGTCCAAATTATCTCCAATGTTAATTGATTTCCCTTACATTTGGATATAAACGATTGCAATAAGTTATTTTAAAAATATATAAAGATCCAGAGAAAAGTCAAGGAAAGTTAGTTTCGATTCTAATCCATCTTAAAATTTGATTTAAATAGTTGCTATAATGTAATTTTCTTTTCCTATTGCTTAGATGTAAAGAATTGTATTCAATTAATATCTGTATATGTATATATAAGGACCCAGGGTTAAATTCTTGTTCCGGTTTTACTATATCCACTGCAAATCTATTTCAAAATGCTCTACATAAATTATTTATTTATTTTACTTGAATTTAAATAATCATTTTCATTTATTATCTAAATATATAAATTCTACTCGATCAGCCGTAATATTTGGTCTAAAAGATCTCTAATATTAGTTTTTTCCAATTATTTGGATATAAATAATTGCAATCAGTTATTTTTTAGATGCATAAGGATCCAAAGAAAAGCAAAGGAAAGTTTGTACCCATTTAACTCATATGTCATAAAAGTTACTCTAAACGATCTCCAATATAATTTAGCTTTAATTTAATAAATAATCCAAATAAATTTCCTAATTGCTAATTTAACCCACACGACATTTTAAAATGGTCTCATATTTCCTGATCCAATTCCCAATTTTTTATTTAGCTAATGCTACACGCGCTCTGTAAAACTGCTGAAATCAGCATTTTCTCACTTTCCGAGTAAAGGGATAAAAATTCTTAACGCTCGGTACAAAAAAAATAACGAAGATGCTTATTTTTAAAGATACTTAAATTTCCCTATCCTAAATGTACACGTGTCAAAGATTTCCCTATTGAAATCAAATTGTAAAATCAATGAAGGGAAAAAAAATAGTCTCCTTTCACTCTTTTGCTCTTGTATTGCGATCTAAACAGACGTCAGTTTCATCATTGCTTCTTGTTATAATACGCCTCGAGGATAAATTAAAATAGAGCTTAAATTTTTCTAAATTTCTTTTTCTCGACCACGAAACTGCTAAAAAATATGCTTGCATGTATAAAAATATTGAATTGAATTCCTATTCCATTGCAAAACTAAATTTAAAAGAGCCTATCGATACATTCTTGACATTCAAATTTGAACACGGTATTTTACAATAAGTTAGGGGAAAAAATACCAGCTCAGATTCGAAATTTCAATATATTGATTTCGCCTTTATTTGTTTGCGCTTTATATCAAAATCGACCGATAATAATCTTTAAAAAATCCTATCAACCCAAAACAGAGACAAACAAATGAAAAATAAAACAGTTCATACACAAATGAACAGCGATGCGAATATAAATCCTTTTGCCATCGCGTGATACCATGGAAAACAATGTACGTGAAATCAATTCGCGTGTATCTTCTTATTGATCTGAGGGGAGATCTAATTTAGAATTGTACAAGGAGTGTGTCCATTATTAAGATAAATGATGATTGATGCGGTTTTCCCGCTCGGAGATTCAATATTCTTTTGAATAATTAATTACTTGATGATGTTTATTCAATGATAATGATGCAAAGGCTGTGAAAGAATGAATTAACTTTTAATTCATTTGATGTTAATGTAATATTTTGTACATGGAAATTGTATGTAATAGAATGAGGTATATAATCATTAATGATTCATCAGTTAGTCAATCATTTGTCATCGAATATTGTAGATCTAGATTTATTTTTTTAACTGTTTAAAACTTATTTTTGATGTGAAAAGGTAGAATTAGATTATGAGATCGGCAGAATAAGCAAAATGCATATAGGAACCCTAAGGCTTGAGATTTTTTTGTGGCTATTTAAGACAATAAAATTTTTTGTTTGTTTGTTTTCATTTAATGCGCTAGGTTTAGTGGGTATATTCAAATTAAAATTAAATATAGTTTAAATATCAGAAGATTAATCTCAAATTTTGTTCCATGCTGACAAATTCACTTGCAAATAAATTAATATTTTTATGGCTGACTGATTCCTAATCCAAGACACCTGGCAAATTTTTATTTCAGAGTTTAGGAAACATTAAACAAAAGGGGTTTTTTTTCCATAATTTTTTAGTTACATTGCTTAGAATTATTTTAAAATTTTTCAAGCAAAAAGTTGAAACCAGCTCTCTAATACGAAATAAGATATTTCATTATTTCAGGAAAACGCAACATTCTTTTCAAAAAATTTATTTAATGGATATGAAATTAACATTATTAAACTGTTTCTGATTTTGGAAATTGGAAGGAAGTTACATAAGTTCGTTGCTTTTAAGCTTCAACAGAGCTTGATTTGATCCTGGTAAAAAGACATTATTAAATTTTGTTTCCACTTTAAAATAAGCATTAAATGGAAAATGAAACTGTAAATGTTATCAACAATTAATTGCACATCAAGTTAGTTTGTAATGCTGTGGTTTTTCCCCCCTTCATCAAAATGCGCCGTCGATTTTTTAAAAAATTTCAGCCTATTGAAAGTGTTTTCGTATTAATACGAAATAATAATTTTGTATTAATACTTTTCTGAAATAATGGACAAAAAGTTATTAATAACTGAAAAAAGTAATAAAATTATTCAGAAAATTAAATGTGTGCATCATTATGAGATGATATACGTATGGCTGAAAACGGTATTATCTATTTCCTGGTAACCCTCCCACTTCGATTCAACAACCCTCGAAGACTTCCAACCTCCGGATGAACGCTTTTTTTTCCGCTGCGTGATTCGATTTTTCGTCTGCTCAATAAATGCAGCCTTATAATTTCTTTCATCCTTTTCTTTTTCTTTTTTCTTTCTTCCTCCTTTCTTTTTTTATAAAGATAAAGTATTATAATCGTTAAAAAAATATTGCCATTTTAATGAACTTTTCCATTTTAAAGCATTGTAAGGAAGGTAGACAAATGCTTTTTCCAATTGTGTAAATTTGTTTGCCTGTCATGGGGAATAACTCAAATACGTTTAGAGTGAGACAGGTGACAATTAAAAAGAGTGTCCCAAAATTAAAGCAGGATTTGAATTTGTCCCCATTCGTGCAGTAAAATGTTGGCAACTTTATAAAAAAACATTTGGTAATGATAGTTTAGGACTTCTAAAGCAGAAGCATTACACGATAGAACAGCGTCTTAAGGAAAGATTTGAATTAAATAAATTTTAAAAAAAAAACGTTTTTTTTTTCTTTAAATTGTTATATTTCCATCGAATTGTGAAGTTCACAGGATAGGGTCATGCATGGAATAACATTAAAGGCAAAAGACCTCCAGGGCTTTGCGGTATATACGAGCTCTTTTGTTGAAATTTCCATGATAGTTTTGCATAAATGTGACTCATGTTGTTGATACTTATGGCACTTTACAAGCCAGCTGACAGAAATCTATCAGCGATTTAAACCTAAATTAGCGTCCCTTGTTTTTTCACCCAATCCCTGGCACAACCTCTTTTTACAGAGGGGCACATTCACATTCTTGACAGATGGAAAGCAAGGTAAAGAACAACCATGGCCACACATGACTCGAACCCAGGACGTCCAGATCACGGGGATGACACGTTACCCCTATGCCAGGACGCAAGAAGTGTGACTCGTTCATGCAGCATTGAATTTCCTCCTTCAATGATAACGTGCTTGTGGTCTTGTTGGCATAACCCTTTGACTTCAAATAACCCCATAAAAAGAAATCCAGTGTTGTGAAATCAAGGATCTAGAGGGCCAATTCTTCCGAACTGCGGTGGCCAGACTTCCATTATTTTTGAAATATTGTTCAATAATTCAAACAAGTTGTTCTACCTTGTAACGCTCCATTTGTACTAACCCTTAACTTTCAGTTGTCAAATGATTTTAATAAGATTGTCAACACTTTACTGCATGATTGGTAAATTCAAATCTTGCGTTAATTTTGGGATACACTTCATGCAGTACTTACTCAAATCTGTAAATTTCTATCACATTTTAATTCCGTTTAACTGTTAGAGTATAATAGAGTACGATAGTTTCAAAATGCAAAAAGCTAGATAAACAAAATTTCATGTACAGTTTTAGATTTGAAGTAAAGATCCATGTCAAATTTTGAATAGAATCAATCAAATTGTTGATCGTCTGTCGGCCTGCACACAGGCATGTAAACACAGTAACTCAAAAATGCAATTGCTTAATTATCGAAATTCGGTATACCCACAAAAATCGAAATGCTGCATCAAATTTTCGTTTAGGCCAGTCAGAAAAGAAAAGGCTCCGAAACACATATTCGGGTTTCTTTGCTACACTATGAAGTGGTATAAAATACTAATGTGTAGGAACTGGTAAATAAAAATCTGGACACTCATATTGTTCAGTAAAGTTTTGTATTTGTATTTGTTCAGTTCAGTATTGTTTAGTAAAGTTTACTACTTTTACCTGGGGAAGGGATATAGAAAATAATACCTTTTTTAAAATTATTAGAAAAAAGTTCTGTCAAATCATTACATATAGTGTAAAATAAGTATTATAAGTACCATATATATTATATGCACTATATGCATTTTATTATATATTTAGAATATATTAAAATGGAGATATTGTTTAAGAAATATTTGCAGATAAATATTGAAAAAATTGAAAATAAAAATAATTTGCAATATTTTATTCCATTCATTGTTTAATAATATAGTTGTCATTTCTTGTCAAATATTCGTTATGTTTGTGTACACAGCCAAGGGCGAGATTGTCTAGACTTTGGTAACCCCTCCTAGTTTGAATCAACAACCCCCATGGAGAGAAGCCCCGGATGAACGCTACGATTCTTTCGTGATTTTATCTTTCCTTGGGATATGGTTTCCTGCCAGTTCAATAAATCGTTTATAATCCATTCTTACTAAGTAAAATGTGTTATAAAGAATCCCTATCAATGAGTATAATATGCCTAATAAGAATATTGCCACTATTAATAGGATAATTATAAGAATTTCTTTGTTTATAATAATCCATTTACATTTGATTACATTCGCTGAATTACAGTATCGCATTTTTAACAAGTTGACTACGTTTCAATCTCATTCGCGTGACAGCAAAAGTTCTCACTCAATGTAGAATTCGATGCGAGAAGAACAAGCCTTAGTTTATATCTCCTCATTTTAACACGTTGCATAGCACGTGAGTCGCCTGTGATTCATACATACTATCTAATTTGATATTTTTTTCTCTACTGCAGTTAAAAAGAGAGCAAACGAGTCTTATTAGATAGTAACCCGAATCCCATACATCAATCATGCAGCGAACGTGTTAAAAATTCGTACAAAAGAATTTATCAAACTGAAGTTATGATTTCGCATTTCGAAATGATTCAAATAAAAAGAATTGTTTAAACTATTTTTGCTAACAATTATCGAAAATGGTGAAAATAAAAGATAATCGTAAATTTTCAATTAATACATTATTTAATGACTATAAATAATAAATACATAGGAATAACGATATTTTTATATACCAAAAATGTTTAAAAGTTAAAAAGGACCTTTCGATTATAAACAAACCCCACCCGCAGTAAAAGCATAATTTTATACATTTTCAGTGCTTTAAAATTTTAAGTAACCAGATCTGTGAGAACGCCTAAAAAACCTTTTTCCTGTCGATTGATTCAAGTTCATTGTATGATAATCTGCTTGCATTTGAGTTCTGCATCGTTATAAACTGTTCAGTGTTGTGTTACATCATTGAGTTACTTTTTCAGAAAATAGTACAGAGCTTGTTTTTGAAAGAAATTGGCAGAAACAAAACTCTATTAAGTGCTATTACTGAACTCTTGAATGGTGACTTCATCTCTGGAAAAGAATTCTGTACAAGAATTTCTTCTTTGAGAAAGAATTCAGAACAAGAAATAAAATAAAAAGTGATGCTTTCAGTTCATTTCTGTTTTTCAAATAAAAGAAAAAAAGTTATGTAAACCCTCGTGATTCTCTACTGCGTCTTTTAATAAATAAAAAGTCTTTATTACACATCTAACGTTACAATAAGATAATAAACTTTGTGAATATCATTAAAAATATTTGATAAATAAAACAAATTAGTTACATAAATTCTTCATAACTGCATATTAGCTACACGAAAAAAAAATTCAGGATCTTAACCACTTAACTAGTTTATTTTCTTTACTATTTAATATGATACCTTCTATTTTGGGAATACTTTTTTATTTTAATTCAAATGGGAATTCAATGAATACTTGACTATTTATGCATTCGAAGTAATTTTAATATTGAATTATAATCTTTATGAACAGTTTATTTTTTGCTTACAACTAATCAAAATTCAATAAAACGATCCAGTATGACTTCATGGGCATAACAGTTAAGCGGTTTAAAAAGAGGGAAAAAAACATACGAGCATTGGCCAAATTTTGATTTTTTAATATTAAATCAATTAAAACAAAGATGGTGTGCAATTACAAATTCATATTAAAAATTTATTAATAGTTATAACAAAAACAATTAAAAGGTTATCATTTTTTAAAAAAATTAGGGATGTAATATAAAGTATTCAAACAGTTTGTTGATAGGGAGAACATTGTAGTTTTTAGGAATAAATTAATTATTGATGATATAATAACCAGCATTACAGAGTTACAGTAAAAAAAAAGATAGGAGGCTAATTATATTTATAGTCGACAAAATAGTAATTTGTATACAAGGCTATGATAGATCTGCACTAAGCATTCCTTATCAAAGTTCATTAATTTGCAAATAGAAAGTCGTTAAATAAAGCAATACATTTCACTTTTGCATTGTAACTTTTTGCAAATTATCATCTTTGGCTTTCAGGCGCTTCCTTTTCTTCAATAGAGCATTTTTTTCTTTCTTGATTCTTACAAAACTTTGTTGATGTTTTATGGAGGATAAAAAAAGTTTTAATCAAATTACTTGAAAACAATTTTCATACTAATGCATAATTTATATCCAGGAAGTTAGGAAATAATTAGCAAGCCCTTCTTGTAGTAAATGTCTGCCAGTATTTAAAAAAAAGTTAACTGCTAAAATTTTTTATTGATATGATCTAAGAAAGATTAAAAAAATAAGAGGCATTATTAAAACATAAAGCGACAGGAAAAATTAGTTCCGCCTTTCAAAAAAATTCCCAATCGCCCCCAATTTCGAACAAAAATTGCAACCCTTTTATGAATGCGCAGTCACACAAACGATTTTTAAAAAAATAAACATAACAATGAGTAAACAAAATCGATTTATTTTTTTATTCTATAGCAGGTAAACAAACCTAAGCTGTCGTCAAGGAAACCATACGTTGAGAAATCGAATTCAATCGGGAAGGACAGAGACGGGGGTGGGGGGAAGGCACAACTCTTTTTATATTTTCTTCCGAACCCTGTGCAGAATGGAAGGAAGGGGGTGGAAGGGAAGGCGTACAGAATACGAAAACTCAGCAAACGATATTGCTCCCGAAAAGCGTCGTCTCTATCGACTTATTCGAAGTCGTTGCTCGGGAAACCAACCCGTACACGTGTACTGCCTCCCCCTTCCCTTCTCCGGGTTTTGGTTAATCGCCAACTTTTATTCAATGAAAGGGCCTCACGCCTTGCCTAAGAAATAGTACAGAAAACACGCAACTCTGTAGCGAGAAAAAGAAGTTATTTTGTGCTGCAGAAAAAGGATTCAGGGAAACTGCATTTGCATAGAATTGGAAGATATGGTATCTGAGTCTAAAGCTTTATAGCAAGGTTGGGCAGGTTTTTCCCGGGCACGGGCTACTTCTCATTTTTTTCAGGGTGTTGAGATCCACCCAGTGGCGTAGGTGTGGTGAGCTAAAAATGGCAAAAAGGCCTACAAAATTTATTATAACTTAATAATAAATAAGGAGTATGTGTTTACTTACATAACTACAAATATAATAATAATGGCCCAGAAAATGAGCAACTCTGTTGCAAGAAAAATAAGTTATTTTGTGCCTAGGTAAAAGGATTTAGGGAAACTGCATTTACATAGAAATGGGAGATATCCTATCTGAGTCTAAAATTTTATAGCAAGGTTGGAAGACTTTTCTTAGGGCACCGGCTACTTCTCATTTTTTGAAGGTGTTGTGGTCCACACAGTGGCATAGGTTTGGTCAGATAAAAAAAGGTTTATAATATTTATTGAAAACTTAATAATTAATAAAGAATATGTATTTACCTACATAATTACAAATATAATAATAATAGCCACAATATAATGTTAAATGATGCGTTTAATATCAAACAAGTCAAAATATATTAAAAAATAAATCATTTTCTCTTAAAGTTAGTTTTCATAACTATAATTAGTAGATGCCTTATTCTGTATACTTTTAACCAATTTTAAATATCTTTATATATAATTACTAACTGCTAATCTTGTTGTGGATTCCAAGTGTCGTCAGTGAGATGGGAACGGAGTATTTTCTTAATGAAATTCATCGTTGAAAATGCCGATTCAAGCAGGTAGATAAAGTCAAACAGCGATTTTAAATGATATGCAACTTTTTTAAATTAGGAACTTAACTTCGTCCATTAGATTTCAAAGGTTGTTCTTAGGCTCTGAACTACCTACTTTTAAAACTATGCCATTTTGAAAGAGAAAAACTTCGTTTTCCTCATGAGATAAAGATAATAATATAAATTATATTTTCAATTATTTTATCCACATCATCACTGCCAACATGAATAACACATGAATGTAACAATTAGCTCTAATTTATAAATTCTTGAAAACGTCCCTCGAATTCGGATTTTTTTATTTCGTCATCATAATTCTGTCTGTTTTATGTACATCCGTTTTTAAACAGACCTTCAGAAAGAATATTTCTAAAATTTTTCGTTTGTATTCCATAAATATATCTCTTTTAGTATGAGCGTCTTAAGGCTTAATAAAAGCTGTCACTCCAAAATGTCTTGGCGGTCCACCGGTCGAACGTGATCGACTTAATGCCAACCCTGCTTTATAGGCCTGCCATTAAAAAAAGGGGGGGGGGGGGGGAGTGTGTTTGCGAATGCTTTCAATTATAATGTTGAATCAAATATTACGTTGTTGCTCAAATATAATTTTTGTTAAACCAACAACTTTCAACTTTTTCAACAAATATCAGCAATAGCGGATTTTTGACTATCAATATCCAGTGAGCTAAGAAGCAGATTGATTTTAAAAACCGTTATTAGTCCAGTTGCCAATATAGAAATTTGTAAATAATACAAATCCTCTAAAGTAATTAAAAGCCTTTGGAGACCAATAAGACATCAGATAACATAAAAAAATGTGAAACCAATTTTATTTATCAAATTCTTTACGTTTTGAAGTTATCGAGTTCTCTTGTATTTAAACCATCAGAAACCGGATATTTTCATTCTGTTTCATAAACATTTAAAAGTAAGATTAGAATTACTTTTGAAATGGGAAATAATATCATCTAGAAACACATAACTTGTTTTAAATTATAAAACAAACTAAATTCAAAACTAATTTAAATCATTTATTGAAACAAAAAAAAATAGTTTTAAAGTGCATTAATTATTCCTGTCTAAAAATTTACATTAAAAAGAACGAAATAATCTTCTAACAACTAAAAATAAATTTTACATTTATGAATTAAAATTCTATTATGACCTTCATTAATTTACCACGATTTAAAATACAGATATCTATTGAAATTTTATTACCCTCTTCAATTAGTGAATCCTTATTTTTTTAACTTTTTAAATATTCATAAGCATTTTGCTGTTGATTGATTAATATTCAATTAAAATGGCCCCCAAATTTGAAAAGAAAAATCTCGATAAAGATGTCAAGAAAATCGTGCAAAACACTCTCGTATCAACAAGTCCCCTAGCGTTTCCAGCAAATGGGAACTTGATACCGCAACTTTTTAGAGTGCTCCAAGTTACAATGAGGCAACAATTCTTGCAACTTAATATCTTGAAGGGGATTAACTTTCTGATTTGAAGCAGTGACGCTGTCTTTATCTCAAGAGGCTCCGATTACTCTATAATCGGACGTTGACATTACTCGCGTATATTTGCGCATATATTTGTTTACGTTATCGGACTTGAACACTGAAAAACGGAGGAATTCGATGGCAGTTTTCTTATGTAATAATTTGAGTCAAATATTCGGTTACAAACAAATACATTCCGTTCATTTTAAATAACTTTAAATCTTTTTTTTTAGTATATCTTATTAGAGTTACTATAATTAATGGTTCTTGAACACAAAAAAGCAGAGGATTCGATTTCCCTATTTCTGTTATAATCATTTGAGTTGAAGATTCACTAAGAAAAAAAAATGAATTTGTTCATTTATGAAAACTTTAAATCATGTTCTTTTCTCTCTAACTTATTAAAGTTACAAAATGGAATTAATGGTTCTTGAACGTTAGAAAGCGAAGGCATTCAATGGCACTTTTTTTATGTAATAATATGAGTAGAACATCACTAAGAAACAAATGCATTTTGTTCATTTATAATAATTTTGAATCATGTTTTTTTTTTGGTCTAACTTATTAGAATTATTAAATGGAATTAATGGTTCTTGAAAACTAAAAAGGAATTTGGTGAAACTTCTCTTATGTTATATTTTGATTTAAACATTCATTAACAAACAAATGCATTCCGATCATTTTTAATAATTTAAAATTGTGTTTTTCAGCTTTCTTGTCTAACTTATTAGAGTTACTAAATGTAATTCATGGTTCTTGAACTCTAAAACGCGGAGGAATGTGGAGGAACTTTTCTTATGTACTGATTTGATTTGAATATTCACTAACAAATATATGTATTCCGTTCATTTTTAATAATTTTTAATCATGTTTTTTGACTAATTTATTAGTAACTAGCCGCCTTTGGCGACCAGCTGGTTCGCCATGAGTAATTCGTTCTAAAATTTTCAATTAAATCACATATTCATTAGCATTGAAGTAATTCCGGGCATGTATTGTCCTGAAATAAATATTTTCTTTAAGATGATGGACGGGAATTTCTAAAAGTTCACCTTTTCCTAATAATATTCTTTAATTTTATAAATCAGTCAGTTTGAACCATCGGTTATGCTTCCAAAATATTTATAAAAAAAAATCCATGATGTTGCCAAAATATTAAATATGTTTTTTTAAAAAAAGCGAGAAAGGGAAAAAAAGTATTAAATTAATGATACAGATATTGCAAACGATTATATAAATATGCCATTAAATCGGGATTTCAATGCATATCCTGTCTAAATTAAATCAGGTTTACCGTAAATAAAGAAGATTTATTGAGTTAATGATATAGATATTGCAAACGATTGTAGAAACATTTGTTTTGCATTTATTTTTTAAAGAAAATGTCACATTTTATATTTATTTTATTTTATCCAGTCACGTGCTGAAAGTTGCATTTCTGTAGATTTATTTTGCGATGATAGTTTTTTTTATTCGAACTTCCGGCATTCTTTTATTTTATCCAGTCACGTGATAAAAACATGGTTAAAATATTTCTTTAAAAATTCGTTAAAAATAGAAGCTTACGTTATAAATTACAAAAACTGATACCGTTAGAAAGCTAATTTTTTTATCTTTAAATTGATATAAAAATCATGCTTGTGCAATAATATTTTCGGAAGTTATAGCGGAAAAACGTCAAAATTTCGCTTAAATTTTAATTAATTCAAATTTTAATTAAAAATTCGAAAAAAGGGCTCCGAGGTGCACATTCCCGACCTCCAAGGTATACATGTACCAAATTTGGTAACTGTAGGTCCAACGGTCTGGCCTGTAGAGCGCCAACACACACACACACACACACACATTGAGCTTTATTATAAGTATAGATTACTGGTTGTTTCAACATTTTATTCATGTAGTTTAACTAAGTTTGAATGAATGCTTTGAAAAATGTTGAAAAATAGTTATATTTTTGTATATTTGCATAAAAAAAGATTTAAAAAAACATCCATGAAACCAAAATATACCAGTAAAGTGGTAAAATTGCAAAGGGCTCTTTTTATCCAAAAATTTTTATAAAGTAAAAATCTTAAATCTTTATAATATGATTTTCTAAAATTTTTGCAAAAGGATAAAGAATTATATTATTTAATAGTTCTTGAACTAAAAAATAAGTTGTGTTTCTATCCATTCTTCAAATATTGGGGCTAAACTGATGAGAAACAAAAAAATTTCAAGTTTTCATATGGAGAAGTATAAAAACATTGATCAAATATTTCTAAATTATTAATTATTACAGCAATTACAGCACATGTTGCGGTACTGTGAAATTTGAAAAAAAAAAAAACATGCAAACCTATGTTTTTCGTAAGAAAATTCTAACAAAGGTTATAATGTGAGACAATAATATATAAAGAAGCAAAATACTATTAAAACCCATGTAAATCAAAACATAAAATTTAGTGTAACTTCCCAAAAATTAAACTTAGAAACAAATTTCTTATGGGTTTTTTTAAACCTATTTAAACCTCAAAAACATTAAATGAAAAAATCGACTTTTTAACCTGGTCACCTACTTTCAGAAATTAAATGTATATACAAATTTTTATAGTTGTAATTCAGATGCTGAGCTTATTGAGATAATTGTACTAATATTGAATTGGGTTTGGGTGGGTGGGTGTATAAATTTTTTAAATTTAATTCCTACTTAGGCCAATAATAAAATTCATTTTAGTTATTTTTTAATAAATAATTCTCAAAAAAATTATTATCATAAAATGATTGATTTTCGCAAGAACTGAACTCGTATTCTTCATCTTCATGAGAAAATTACTAAAATTCTTGCATTTTACCGATTGAGCTACTGCCTATTGATTTCAATTTTCGTAACAAATTGCTAAAACTCTATTATATTAAAAATTAAATTGAATAAATGAATTATTATTAGATCATGTGTGTGTGTGTGTGTGTGTGTGTGTGTGTGTGTGTGTGTGTGTG